>NDFZ01001942.1:0-14240 GCA_002192655.3 Mamestra configurata | reverse complement strand
TTAAGCCCTTTAAAAAAGGGGGGGGGGGGAGTCTATACAGTAAGTATGGCCAGAAATATGAACGTTAACGAAGCAAAAAGAGTATGTGTTACTTTTTAACTAACTTCAAAAAAAGGAGGAGGTTTTCAATTCGGTTGTTTTTTTTTAAGGACGACTCGTGGGCACGAACAAATTATTGTACGACCTATATGCTGAGTTCTGGTCACTGAAAGTGTTAATGTTTGTAACCTCATGTCTCCGTCATTTATGAACCGATTAGATTTTTTTTTTGATGTCAATGAATATACTTTTCGATTGGTCCTATAGGACTTTCATTAAAATCGGTTCAGTGGTATGGTTTTTAAAGAAAATAGCTGAAAAAATTCATCAGTCATCCAAGTAAACGAAAGTTCATATTTTTTGTTTCCAGTGACTTTCCAGTGGTGCCGTTAGGTGTGGACTACCACTAAAAAGTTAAAAGTTAAAAAAAAAAAAAAAATTCAAAAAAACTTTTTTTGCAAAATATACAACCGCATTGACACAACCTCCTCCTTTTTTTGAAGTCGTTTAAAAATACAACCGACTTCCAAATATTTTAAAACTATCGACTTATAGGCAGCGGCGGCTTTTACCGCTGCGAGGCCCCGAGCGGCAGTCCTTAGCGAGGCCCCGAGTGGCAGTCCTTGGCGAGGCCCCGGGCAACAGATTCTTTAATTCTTTATTGTACACCATAACAGCTTATATTAATTCACAGTGATTTAAATAGTTCATGTACAAAGGCGAGCTGACAGATGTTTGCGAGGCCTTTGTTCTTTATGAAAGTTGGTATTTCTGACTATGTTTGCGGCGTTTCCTAAGACTAAAATTTGAAAATAAAATCACAATGAGAAATTTATATTAAAAAATTGCAAAGCTAAAAACCAGTCTTGTGTCATCGAATTCCTCAAATACGATGGCACTTACTTATTACTAAATAATTTACTGTGAAATAACTTCATTTTATTGCTAAAAATAAAAAAAAACATTTCAAATGTAAGGTTTTTTGAACTCGGGTAGTGCGAGGCCCCGGGCGGTTGCCCCGTTCGCCACCCCCTAAGGCCGCCACTGCTTATAGGTTTTCCTGTAATCTACATATTAGATATATGTAGCTACATATATCTAATATCTGTATTTTTCTGGTGCCAAGCTAGTAGATATGCGTATATTGAAAGTACGCACTAACACTATTGTATCTCACACATTTTGTTACTGAGAAAATAAGTAAGTCCTGGGGATTCTTGTTAGGGTTATTTCCTAAACATCACTTCGAAATTCGAACGGTGTCTCGTTGCGAACCCGCGATGATTTACTTTAAAAACAAATGAGTTCGCATTCGAATTGTGTGCGCTCACTTGAGTGAGGTGTGAACTTTACAGCCGGTCTATTCACTTCATCGAGGTGAGATGTTTACAGAATTGCACTGCAGAATAGCTTGGTAACATATTGCTTGGTAACGAACCGCGTTTTATTTGCTATCAGCTTTTCGATTAAAACCTCCTGATAACTTATCAGACATTCGATTCGCTTGGACAGTGATAATTTTAATTTAAAATAGCCATGTAAATACTTCCATAATAATGTAAGCTTTGTTGATTGTCGGATGAGGAGCTCGTGGCTAAAGAATAACAGCCGCACGGGTCGATCAAGGTTGGTCGACGCTTTCCAAGGTTGGTCTGTGGATGGGTGATCATCTTAACATACCTAGTTTCCTCCGTGCCTCGGAAAGCACGTTAAACCGTTGGTCCCGGCTGTCATTGGTAGATCTTTGGCAGTCGTTACAGATTGTCAAAAGCCAGTAAACCTGACACCAGTCTTGCCAAGAACTACCGTGTTACCCAGTTAATTGGTTGTGGAGGTCTGGAGGTAGGCAGCCGCTCTACTTAAAATACTTGTATTCAGCTGAATCTGGTTTGACTGGAAGCCGACCCCAATATTGTTGGGAAAATGGCTAGGCATAAAATCAAAACCAAAATCAAAAGTCATTTATTCAAATTAGGCTGAGTGCCAGCACTTTTTGAACGTCAAAGTTCTACATAAAGACAGTCCCCCAAAACGCCCTCCCGTCACCACTTCCTAGTGTTATAGCTGGGAAGAAGTGGCGCAACAAACTCCCCAGCAACACATCTGTCTGTTAAGTTTTAAAAACTTGAATTTATAAAGTAGTATGCAAAGTATTTTACAATACATGACACAGAAAATAAAATATTCAAATTGTAAATCAAATTAAATGAAATTAATTGACACTTGGTAGCTAGCACACTCCATCAAGCCATCAGAAATAGACAAACTCAAGCATTAACAAGTTAACAAGTAAGATGTAAGGGTGTAAATTAACAAGTAAGATGATGTTGATTGTCGGCATTGCGTGGTTATATCGTTGACTAGGTTTCCACGAGGCCTCAATTCTATAAATAGCAGGATAATAGCTGCAGGAGGGCCCTGGTGACTTGTAATACAAGTTTTGATAAAGACCTACTTCAAGCACCAGTCTCCCACAACGTTATTTCCATGTTCGTGCTCCACTGTAACTCTAGCATTAAGTAGCTTGTGTAGAGAAAATAAATGATGTACTATTATTAATTATTATTATAGACAGACATACAATGACCCCAATGGTAGTCTTTCACTGAATATCATAGAAAGAAAGAAAAAAAAAGAACGAAAAAGTATTTAATTGCCACAAAGCGACATACCTCCCACATACATAATTTTAATTTTATTAAACATTGATTATGACAGATATTTATTTCTAGAAGTCGTAAATTATCTTAAGAGAAGATACCCCCGGGATCATCATCATCATATTAGCCGAAAGACGTCCACTACTAGACATAGGCCTCCCCCAAGTGTCACAACAACCGGTCCAGTGCGTCTCACATCCATGGGCTTCTCGCGACCCTCACCAGGTCATCAGTCCTCCTTGTGGGAGGCCTTCCAACGTTGCGTCTTTCGGTACGCGGCCACTCCAGAACTTTTCGGCCCCATCGATTATCTGTTCTGCGAGCAATGTGCCCTGCTCACTGCCACTTCAGTATGGCGACCCCCGGAATCTGATGTTCTAATTAAGAATGTAGTCTACCCGTAGCCAAGTTTCATGCGAATCCGTGTACCCATGAAAAAGTATAAGACAGGCAGAGTTAAATTCGCATTTGTAAAATTAGTAGGTATGGTCATATTCTAGGTTCTGTATGATGTTGAACGTAAAAGAATAGCACCATCCCATCACTTACCGTGGGTGTCGTAAGAGGCGACTAAGGGACTCACCAGAGAATGGGCAGCAGCATTCTCTGTGCATTGCTACACTGTCATTTCCAACCCGCCTGCCAAGTGTGGCGATTATGGCAACCCCCCCTTGGGGGAGGCTTCTGTCCAGCAGTGGACGCCTTTCAGCTGGTATCATGATGGTCAAATAAACCATTTACAGGCATTTTGGAATTGTCAAGGTCGGTCAGTTAAAAACATGAAGCTACTTCCACGTTACAAAGCGAAGATCTATGGAGATCAACATGTAAGAAACTCCACGGACACCCTTTTAAATCAGTATATAGTAATAAACCATCGATTTTCTTTAATATTTTGCCTTGATTTTTGTCAATTATCTATAAAATAATTTTATGCCTTAAATTGGTTGGTTGCTAATGAAGACGAAATACTTAAACTTCACCAAATTTTTATGAGGATAACTATGTATTATTTTTCATATTTTAATGTCATCTATATCAAGTTGCTTTACTAAGTAAACCCCTTTTTAAACCATCTTTCTAACATCAAAACTTAACTCATTTTACCATTACGTCAACGTAACCATAGAAAAGAAAAACATACTACGAACAATAAAATGCCTACGCGGCCTACGCGGCTACGGCGTATCTGTCACGCTACGCCGGCTACAATGTCGTAGCAGATAATATATTTCTCTTCCGCTACGTCGCACCTGACAATTTACACTGGGTGACTTGCAAGTCTATGTGTTGTATCGATACGTTATTCTTGTAAGATCGAAATAAAATGGCGTGCAGGTTAAATCGGTCAAGCCGTTTTTGAATTTTATCGAGACCAACGAAAAGCAATTGATTTTTAAATATAGATAGAATATAATAGAAAAAAAATATTCGACACATACACTACACAACTACAGCAACAAAAATATAGTAAAAAAATAAAATAATAATACAATAGTGATACAGTAAACCTGTGCTGAGCGTGCCTATACCGAAAGGGTTACCATCTCAGCATATGCTGGGCGTCAGACACCCCGCGCTGGTTTTCAGTTGGAACCCCACAGTGACACACGGATGCGGGTAAATAAAATAGGTACTTACATACCTTGGAATATAAATAATGTTTAAGAATAATAATAATGATATGACCCAGCCTGTCCCTTGCTGTTCTCCCGAAATGACGCCGCTGAGCCGAGCTCCGTATCCCGCAGGGGATGCCCTAGCGAGCGGTAGTATAATTTAGCTAGTTTGTAAGCCCTGGCTGGGGGCCTTCAATTCATTTGAGGCCACCACAGGATAGCCCGGTTAAGCAGTAACCAGCCTTAGTGTGCTGAACTGCGAGTGGTCCCCGTCCAAAATAAAAAAATGTAAATAAATAATGTAAAAGAGTGTATTTTTTTTATTGTGTGCCACACTGACCAGATATTTTTTTTAAGTTTGTTAAATAAGAAGATTTATTTAAGAGCTCTGGTTGAATTATATTACAATACGTTACACAATATTTTTTGTTTCTATTTTAATTTCACTAACCGAACCATACAAGTAACGTTTATACAAGCCTATTTGATTTGACAGACTGAAATGCAGTAAAGAAGCCAATGAAGGAATTTATTTAAACTTTATGTACAATAGTGGTTCATGGGCGGACTTAATGCATCAAGGCATTCTCTACCAATCTACCCCCACATCTGAATATTTTCATAGATTAGCCGAAGTTACAGCCGACATTTTCTCGTTCTATGATGGATATTTTTTTTTTTTAAGCATGGGAAATCATTAAATGACTTCTACCGCTCTGGGTGGAGCGGAAGGGCGTGTCAGACTCTTACTGACTAAAACCCATCCGTGTTCCTTCTAAAGCCTTTTGCGTTCCAGGGCCGCGGTGACTCTTTCGAACAAATTCCGCAACCCTGGCAGGCTCTGGCCCTAGCGGGCCCCGTCTTCTATGCTGACATCTCTTGAGGCGCGCGTGAAACACAACGCGCCATCGATCCGGGCCTGGTGGTAATCGGACAGCGAGCCACCCAACGCTCGCCGTCCTCTATGATGGATCTAGTCATCAAAAATGGTCGTCACAAAGATCCTTGATCAATGATTGATGTTGACGTATCCGATCGATTTTAAACGATGTTGGGTCCTATGTACAGACATCAAGCTACCCGAAACTGTAAAATTTTCTCAATCAATCTTGAACGTAAAAATTTAGCAATAAAGTTGAAAATCTATTAAATAAATGTGCTGGCGTATCTACAGTGTACGCTGAAAGGTATTTGGCTACTGGCATTTTGAGTCTAAAATTTCACACAAAAACCTCTAGAATTTCCCGGAATATACGTTCCTTTGGGATAATTTCCGACAGAAGCTAGATTTTTACATATAGGAAAAGATACATTTTGCACTATTAAGGTGGGTACTGACCGGTGTTACGGGGCGTAATTTAACATTCATGCAGTCACTACGTGGAAACGAGCACAAATAAATGCGTATGTGTTTTGTTTTACACGGATTTTAGGACACGGCGTAACATAGCATGTTTGCTGCGAATGTTAAATTACGGCCCGTAATATCGGTCAGTACCCAGCTTTATGCTGAGATATCACATTCATAATGTTAGTAGTCTATGATATTGTTGCATAATTCTGTGATGTAAATCTTTTTGGCCTCGTAAACGCCTTTTCACTGGTAGTTTTCTGTGAGAATCCACATAAAATACTTTTACTTTGTAGGTACTTCTTTAAATCTCCAAACGATTTTCAACTAAGCGTTTGATAAACACTGATTTAACGTTATTTATGAATTTCCTGCCTGCTTCATACATTTGAAAAATGACGTTCAAGATAAAGTAACTCGGAATTGAAGTGTGCTTTAATCGTATAAGTCTGACTTCATCTGCAAACTAGGAATCGAACCCAGAACGGGTTCGATTCGTAGGTCGCGAAAAAAGGGTTATAGGGTTTACCCATTAGGAATTTCTCAGCCAGTAATTTTATTTAGAAGTTGGTGGTGACACTCTCGTCTCTCGTGTTTCGGTGTTTTGTATATTTATGTAGAAGTAACTTCGTCTTGTCTTGTTCTGTATGGTGTCGGACGTATAAGAATAGCACCATCCCATCCCTTCCCGTGGGTGTCGTAAGAGGCGACTAAAGGACTCACCAGAGCATGGGCAGCAGCATTCTCTGTGCATTGCAACAGCTACACTGCGATCACCAACCCGCCTGCCAAGCGTGGTGATTATGGCAGCCCCCTTTTTCCTTGGGGAAGGCCTATGTCCGGCAATGGACGTCTTCCGGCTGGTATGAAGATGATGATTATTATCTCCGTCTGCTTTTATGCTGCTCGACGCTGCTGCTTCGATGCTTATCCAGTCAAAGCCGGCTGTCGCTGAAAACCAGCGCTGTGGTTCTGTCTCGCACACGAGCCTCAGCATTATGTTCAGCGTTGGCATTTTTTAACGAATTTGACGCATTTTTTTCCAACATGTATCGGCTGTTAATTTGATTTCACGTGTCAAATAAAATCTTTTTCGTTCTTTCTTATTTAAAAAAATACTGCACCACTATTTTGCGACACACCATAAACAAAAGCACATTGATATAGAATTTTAAATTAAAAAGTTGGCACTCTCTCCATCAGCCATTTTGTTTCAATCCCTCTGCAACATCGTACGTGCCTGCTTCCCTTATCAGTTAATCCGGAAAGCTACTGATTTAAACACAGCACGTAAATGGCTTGGCACGGCATAGAGACGAAGTAGAGGGATCCAGAAGGTTTGCAGAGGGAACCATTTATAGGTACTTCTTAATTGTCAAGTTAAATTCGGTCAGCCAAAAACGTGAAGCGTGATGCACGTTCTAAGGAGTAGTTCTCGAAGAGCGTCAAAAAAAAATAAAAAATTGTCGGACTAATCACGTTATTGAAGCAAAATTGTCGAGACCGATTTTTTTTTTTTCTAAACTTCCAAAAAAATCAAATGTATTGTCGGACTTATCACGTTATTGAAGCAAAGAAGCCACATTCAAAATTTTAAGATTAAAATAAGCCAATGGCAGTTAAGTTAAGATGACCAGTCACAACTCACGGTGCCCTACCTGGCGGCACGCTTTATACAAGGTGTAACCTGAACATGAGTCAGTGTACTCATCATTACGAGTATGAATAACTTCTACTACGGGACCAAAATTAAAATCGCGAAAAGCAAATCAGCTGGTCAGTACTCATTCTCGAGTTATGCAAACATAAATGTATGGGACAGTTCTTTTTTTAATAAAACATTCATACCCCTTAAATTAGTAAACCTGCTTAAGAAAGTCAGTGATAAAAAACTTCTTGCAACGTGTGTCACCATAAAAGATCTTATGAGTAAAAAGACGGTCTTGTCAAAGAAGAAAAAATAAATGTTATAAGATACTGATATGTTGTTAAATCGAGATTAATCAACTCGTAAGTTCAGCTCAATGCAACGAGCTATGTTCATCGCTCGCACACATGAACACGCTTCACGTACGCGTATATCGAGTGCATTGCATGCGCGACCGGCATTTGTTTTAGATCGCCGTTCGCGTACGTACGTCTATGTGCGCGTGCGTCTGTTTTCGCTTTGTATGGAGTCGACCCTCTGTATTATTCTGTAGTATAGTTAAAGCTTTACGTTGTTTTAAATTCTGTACACCTGCAGGAGAAGTTTGTTATGTAATATTTTTATTCGTCGATTAAATTTATTTTGAAAACAGGGTCATAATTTCGCAATGTAAGTCAGACTTGTGTTGTTTTTCGATATCAGTCTTTTAATATTCTCCGTGCCTCTTTAAGCACTTTTAGGTGTTGGTACTGTGTTGTCATTTGTAAATCTTTGACAGTCGTTATTGGGTCGGCTTCCAGTTTAACAGGATGCTGTTGAATACCAGTATTTTACATGGAGCGACTGCCTATCTGATCCACTCAACCCAGTAACTGGATAAAACATTTTTTATTTTATTTATTTTTTTAGGGACCACAAACAGCAGTATTAGTACTCCGCAAGATCGGTTGAATCTCTTTCGGGCTTTTATACCTACCAGTAAAGACTGTCAAAAATATACAAATGAAAGCCAGGATTTTCTCACGTATCCTGGGTGCGTTTACAAACATACAAACTCACATACACAAACAGCCAAACCCGGAACAACTATTTTGTAGGCCATACAAATATTTTTTCCGTGCGGCAAAGGCCTCCCCATATCCTTCTCCATATCCAAGCACTCTTATTCGAACCAGCCGGTCGATTCTATAAACATGTCGAAGTGAGCTGTCAATCCATCCAATCAAGATGGAATGACAGCTCACTTCGTGATCACGTGACATCTTGATTATATGGATTGACAGCTCACATCGTGATCACTGCACCCAAGCCTTCACTTCGAATGATTACAGAATCGACCGGAGCTCTCGTGGTGCGCGTCCAGGCCATCCCGCCACCGGTTTCTGCTCCGGTTTCGACAACGCCATTCATCTCCTGGCACTCATTGCGTCTAGATTTTGTGTCCAGCGGTCATCATCGCGTGACCCACAAGACTACTTCTAATATTTTATTATTGTTTCCCTAGGATGCAAGTAAAACCACGGGACAAACAATGATCAACACTCGATTGTAATAATTATTCTTATCACGTCTCGGTACCACGTGTTAGATTTCTTGAATTCCCCGAAAATTGTCTCGTAGGTGTCGTGACACCTGGGTTTTAGCCAAATATTCTGGCATTTGCAATTCAATTTGTGTGAAATTAGGGCTTTGTGGGAAGGGAATATAGCCTACTTAACCTTTATACTAAGTATGTCTTTTGTCATCGTTTGACTCGCGTTTAGGGTTCCGAACGTAAACGGATTCCTTACAGGATCATCTCGTGTCTATCTGTCCGACTGTCCCGACCACTTTGTTCCGAACCTACTAGACCAACTCCAACGTAAATAGAGTAAAATTGATTATGGGGTGGACTTTTGGCAGACGAATTGCAAATCAAAAAAAAAGTTTTTCAAACTGTACTGTGTGACATTTCAAATGAATAAACTGTGAGGTTCTCAAATATATATATTTTTTTAATTTTAAAGTTGAGTAAGAAGTTCTGAACGAGGGCTTTCTGAACTGACGTACACCAGGTGGCAGCTCTGAAGCGCCAGGTCCAGGCACCTGTCAAAACGCTTATATTTTCCGACATTGTTTAAATTGACGTCAAAGTAATGTTTACGTCATAAGTTACGTTTTTTTTTTTAATTTGAGATGGGTTCGCTCTTGACTCTAGTCCAGGTCATGGATGATGAAGTAAAGAACCTCTCGCCTAGGTGGCGCCAACTGGTGGCGTAAAATTTTCTCATAAACCCTCACTATGAATTTTTATTTTTCACTAGCTCTTACCCGTGACTTCGTCCGCGTAGAATAGTTATTTTGGGCAGCCATTTTTATTTTTAAGATAAGCATTTTTCAAAAACGCTTGAACATTAATGTTTATATTTTTTATAAAGGGCCTACATACAAGGGTTCATGGTTTTGCCATCAATAATGACGGACTCCCACACAAACTTTCATCCCCTATTTCAAGCCCTTTTCTCGCGAAAAAATGTATGCCTATGTCCTTCTTCTAGGTCTAATCTATCTCTGTACCAAATTTCATCTAAATCGGTTCAGCGGTTTATGCGTGAATAGATTACAGACAGACACACTTTCGCATTTCTAATATTAGTATGGATTAGGCTAAAAACCGGTCAAACTTACGCATTAAAGTAGGGTTTCAGACGTTCTTAACTCCAAATAGACACACATAGACAAAATTTATATTTGCTCACCTTTACCAGAACTAAATACCTAACATAGTCTAAATTCTAGCCTACACTGAGAAGTGTCTACGCTCTAATAGATCTAGGATCGAAGTACGTGACCTGAAAACCTATCAAGTTTGACGTGGGACTTCAGAGGATGGACCGGGTCACTGACCTTTCTGATGAAATAGGTCATTGACGCCACAAAGGTCAGTTGATCGAGGTTACATACTGAACAAGAAATAGAAAGATACATAATTTTCTTTAACTAAATGTTGCCCACGACTTTGTTTGCGTGAAACACACCTACAGAAATTACTTTTTAATGGGAATTTTTGTTTTTTCATCACCATTATTTCAATCAGCAGTCGCAACGAAGTCATTCGCCAGAAAACTAAAGTCACCGACATTGCGCGTAGAATCAGCATGCCGAAGTGGAAGTGGGCCGGCCATGTCTGTAGACGGACAGATGGTCGATGGAGCAGACATGTGTTAGAGTAGACACCGCGTATGGGCAAACGTAATGTGGGACGCCCTGCGGCACGATGGATCGATGATTTGAAGAAGGTGGCTGGCAGCGGATGGGTACGGACCGCTCAAAACCGGGATGGTTGGCGCTCTTAGGGAGAGGCTTACGTTCAGCAGTGGACGGCAATTAGCTGATATGATGGTGATGCTGAAATGTCCACTGCTGAAAATAGGCCACATCGGCTGGTCCTGTGCATCGTGCTTTGAATGTATTCCCAAGGCCTTCACCAGGCCATCAGTCCACCTTGTAGAAGCCGAGAGGAATAAATTTAAAATATTGGGGCTGAACGTAGCCGATTTATAAGAGGCTATTTTAAACGTGTCTCTTAACTCAGATTAAAAAAAATCCTACTAATCCTACTAATATTATAAACGCGAAAGTTTGTAAGTATGGATGGATGGATGCATGGATGTTTGTTACTCAATCACGTTAGTACGGCTGAGCGGATCTTGATTAAATTTGGCACAGAGGTAGATTATAGTCTGGAATAACACATAGGCTACTTTTTATCCCGGGAGTATGTTCCCTTGGTATAATTTTCGACATTCACGCGGTCGGAGCCGCGGCCGGCAACTAGTAATCAATAATGCTACAGATTCGGTTCGAACTCACATCCTCTCGCTCGCCAGGCTTACACCTCAACCACAACGCTACACCCACCCACTATCACTTACCTTAATGAGCAATAAACCATTAATTAGTAGAGTGGTCATTAGCAAAGCAAGTATCTAAGCTCTTGTCTACGGTTCTTTTTACGTGGCCCCCATGTTATAGGTAAATAAGAAACTTAGTTCTTTACAGAAGGCCAGTTCTCGTACTTAAAAACCAGCCAAGTGCGTGTCGGGCCACGTGCAGTGGAAGGTTCCATGGTTGCTCGTCCCGTAAACCATGGCCAAATAATCAGTACGAATTTTACTGTAAGAATACAAAGTTACAAGTGCATGTAGTTTTTGGTCATTTTCTATGGAATTATTACGAAGTTTTACTTATCCAGTTTCATTTTATAGTTGCTCGACTATTACTCATTAAGTTTATGAGGCTAGATGGCTGTGATAGTTTTCCTTTTAAATACGTTATATAATATATGCCACTACCATGATTTTTTTCACGTTTCTAAAAACTACCTTTTAGCTGGCAAAGCCCCCTCTTGACTTGACTCCAACAAAAAATAGCATTTTAAACCTTTGGAGGGAAAACTGTAAACTCAATTAATATATTCATAGAATCAAACAAACTGCACCATTCTCAGTCGGCAATTGTGACGTGCAACTACGGAACCCTACACTGCGCGTGGCCCGACACGCACTTGGACGGTTTTTTTACCTTCCCCCTCCTCAAATATTTCGTCAAGATGAGCTTATTAAACTAATTTGACTATGTTTCCAATTCCCTTCGTTGCCACTGGCTCATTTTAATATTTGATACTATAAATTGTTTTTTCTTTCTTTTTTTTTTTGTTTTTTGACGATGACCACTCGCAGTTCAGCACACTAAGGCTGGTTACTGCTTAACCGGACACCGTTTTTTCTTTCTTTGCATTGTTCTCATATATAGAAGCAACAAGGTTAATGTAACCAGGTTTTTTGTAAACATAAAATGATTTTAAAGAGAGTTTCTTGCACGTTCTTCTCCATAGAGATCTACGCTTTGGAACGTGCAAATAGCTTCATGTTTTTGACGGACTGACTTTGACAATTCAAAAGTACCTGATAATGTTTTATTTGAAATAAATGCTTTGACTTTGACTTTATTATACACTGCTGGTGTGTATGTAAAAATCTATTTAAACCGAATCACTGTTAGAACCATGTTCTCATCATCAATTTCTTACAAAGAGAATACTTGATGTTCTGAACACGGGAGTCAGGAACGTGACTTGAAAGCTAACTGAAATGTCTTGGCACGGCTCTGGTATATTGGTTGGTAGACTTTTCAATTGGAAATTCAGCTGATTTGGGTCTAAAAACTGGTCAAAGGTTTTCAGTTATTTCATGAATGTTGACAAGCCATGTGCCCGATGGGATTTGTCATTGGCAACAATGACAAAATATTATATGTAATGAACAGATTTCAACAGTTTCGTTGGGACAACATTACTATTCTAGGCACTTGCCTAACCATGACGTCCTCTGATACTTAAAGGTATACACAATAAACAGGGTGTATAAATTCAAATTCTTGGGTCATCTGGTAACAGATTCTCTGAAAGACGATTCAGATTTGGAAAGGGAGCTCAGAGCGTTGTCAGTTCGGGCGAACATGCTGGCCCGCAGTTTTTTTTTTTGTGTGTGGCGTCTCACAGTTCAACCTGAAGTTGTCGAGTGCTTAACCGGGCTTGCGTGTGGTGGCCATTTAGGCATCCAGCTAGGGCTCATAAAAAAAACTTACAAACTAAGCGACTACACGCTAAGGGAACCCCTTGTGGGGTACGGGCCTTGGCTTAGGGCGTCGCTGGGGGAGGACAGCTAGGGACAGGCTGGATCGAACTAGTGTCTCGATGTGCAGTCGCAGTTAAAATAGCCCTTTTTAAGGCATATTTCACAACAACTCGGGGGTTTACAATGCTCTGTGTATCCTATATTATAACAGTACGTTCAGGGTGCTGTTGCGACTGCCATGCTTTTGCAGTACGTCGGCGATATTTGCCGATGCGCGCACTAACGGCATTTTTTAATGATGTAATCACGCTGTCATTTTTTTTTAATATGTTTATTGTAATTCTTATAATCTGCTACTTATTTTTGTTTTTTTTTATGTGAAATTGTAAACCTTTGCATGCCCATGTGACGGTAAAATAAACTATAAAACTAAAAAAAATAAAAAATAATAAATGATTTGATTTGACGCAGTATGGCGCAAGAAATCTGCCTCGTTACTTCGCAGGTTGCGTAACAGTCCTAACATCATTCTGGGGCCCTATTAAGAAGTCTTAAAACGATCATGATTCCGCTCTAAGAGAGAGACGGAGCTATTCATAGCGAATAGCACTATTCCTTTTACATCATCGGAATTGGATGGCATTAGCACGCCATAGTAGGGCAGCTGCACTCGATAGCTGCGCGGGCATTAGCCGATCGAACGAGGTCTGTTTTAGTTATTAAGTAGGTACGAACAGAGGCTAAGTAATATTGTTATTTACATAGTGGACTTCATTGAGTAGTCTGAAAAAAAAAACAACGGGTTGCACTCCGGGAGTGCAACAAAAGAAGTGAAAACTTTAACATTAACGTTGTGCATTTTTGATATTTTGGAATGGTTAGGGAATAATTTCGCACGAATTGCTTTAATTATATCAGTATAAAAGTACGATCATTTATGTGGTAAAATACAATATTCATTTCTTGCGCTATCGTACACAAACATGACAAATTATATAACATTAAAAATTTAACACTTCAGAACTTTCCCTCCGTCTTACGAATTTTCGATCAGGTCACGTGTCCTGACGCGAGTTTAACATTTTTTACCCATCCCAAAAACTGCTTTTCACTTCAATTAATAATAATAATTTTTACTACAGCCATCGTGATTCCGTTGTGAGAGAGATGGGATTATAAAATACGCATAGGTAGCAATATCCCTTTTTCACGTCAACTTTTCTTCGTACATTGAACTCCGACCTAGAATTCTAGATGGTAAAGAAATACTACCAATATCCGTAGCACGAACAGTCTGTCTTGATA
>NDFZ01001941.1:0-15723 GCA_002192655.3 Mamestra configurata | reverse complement strand
AACGGCTGGACCAATTTTGATAAAATTTGGTATGCAGGAAGGTGACACCCTGGATTAATCATAGACTATCTTATTAGATCATAGGCTATTGTCGCAATAAATATATATTTATTCCGGGAGTATGTTTGGGATAATTTTCGACATTCACGCGGGCGAACCTCGGGCGACAGCTAGTATAATATACAACAACAAAAGGTTTTACAATAGAAACCGCTGTGGATTGTGCATAGATTAAAAAATATTGTCCTTACCATATAGTTTTTCTTCATCTCCTCTAGCCACCAGCCGATCTATTTGCGTTAAATATAGTTGAGTTGCGTCTTTCCAATATCTGCAAAAAAAACAATTAAACTTGAATATCTAAACAAAC
The DNA here is from genome assembly GCA_002192655.3 of Mamestra configurata. NCBI lineage: Eukaryota > Metazoa > Arthropoda > Insecta > Lepidoptera > Noctuidae > Mamestra > Mamestra configurata. The sequence goes on along the minus strand of NDFZ01001941.1, from coordinate 15,353 downwards.
TGAAATAAACTATGTACTTGTATTCAAGTACCTAAGTTATAGATAAGAAATAAAGGTGTGTTTCGACCAGAGATGTGTGTGCGGAGAGGCGTAGCGAGCACACCTATGGATGTACGTACAAAACAAGCAAATCGAGATGGACAGCACTCATCTCTCCCACTACTCCTTCTCAGAAAGTTGTGTGCGAGTTCTCCGTTTATAATTTTTCAACCCTAAAACGTATGACCACTTTTCAACCTTATTCGTAAGGAGTTAGGGGCGAAAACTGCTTAGCCGATAGTAGGTGCTATTCCTGTCATTCTATCATCGATAGCGGTTGTAGAAATGACAAAGGTTACTGGATTGATTTCGAGACACTTCGATAGCACTTTTGAATCCCATACATATTATTTAACTTTATGACATTTGCTATCATAGATGGAATGTAACTTGTCTGAATCCAAAGAACATGTCTCCGCTAAGTACTGCTTGTGCCGCTTTAGCAAGGGTGGGAAAATGAACTTACGATAATTCCATTGCTGGATATCACACACATTCCTGATTGAAACGCACCTATATGACGGGTCATTTTGAACTTACTTGAAAGAGACGCACGGCGCCATACTAAGCAGGAATGGGCACAGCATATCGCGTTCACTTGCAAACTGTATCATAGTGTCGATGTGTCCGCGGAATATTAACAGCATTACGCACGCCTCTGGGTGTTGAAAGACATGCATGTGACTGTACACTGGAACAAAACAAAAAAACAGAATTCGATTGTCTTTGGAGTACTAACATAAAGCAAATTTCAAACATAGACTTTTTAGCTACTGGGTCAATTAGTTCGTATCTTTTTTTATTTATTTTATTTATTAACACTTTACGCACACAAATGTACAGAGGTGGACTTAATGCCATAGGCATTCTCTACCAGTCAACCTTTGGGTGATGCAGAGAATGGTGGTAGGTGCAATATGGTGAATAAAAAGCGATTGATATTTAATTAATACATACAAACATTTAAATAAATAAAACGAATATATAAACTATAGATACAATATAAATATATAATAAATACTCAAATTAACAAGATAAATAGGTACACGAAATACTTAAACAATTATAACAAATAGGTAATTGGAAAATATTAGCGATGATACTACTGCCAACTTCTTACGAATATGTTCGCGAACTTTAACTTTGAAGGCTAATCGTATCCCCAGTACCAGCAACCATCTTCTGCCAATTTGCCAGCCCGATTGAAAATGACTCAGGGGGGCATTCAAGTATTATGTAACGTGCCCCATGTAACGCGCCGTAACGTTTTTCTGTACCCCCCTCCCCTTTCCCTAAACGTTACGTAACACCCAAGTGACCATTTTTACCTAAAAGTCACAATTATGTCTCTACTACTCTCATGTTACCTACTTTTTTTAATGAATAAATGTAATCACAAGAAATATATTGACGTTTCATTTTTGTTTGCCAAAATGACTACTGTTTAGTGACTGTGTAACTCGAAAATATGTTTAGTGTGCTAGGATTAAATAAAAAAAAAACAATGTTACGTAACGCGTTGTTCGAACACCCCTCCCGCCCCTGAAACGCATCGTAACGTTTTACAAGATCCCCCTCCCCCCAAATAGCGTTACGTAATACTTGAACGCCCCCCAACATCAAACAAACCCTTATCCTAGCCTGCCAGCGTTAGCAAGCAGTTTGTATAAAATAGTATGACACCACCCAGCAAGAGTACAGTTTGTAAGCGCTGGCGAATCGGTACTAGCTGCTAGCTCTCCATGTGAAAGCACCCTTTTTTATTTTTTTGGACGGGTCATCATCAACTGATTTCTCCCGCTCTGGGGGGAGTGGCAGGGAGTGTCAGACTCTTATTGATTAAAACCCACCCATACCCTTTCTTCAAAGAGCCCTTTACGTTCCTAGGCCGCAGCCCTTCTTTACGTTCCTGGGCCGCGGTAACTCTTTCGGTAAATCTAATGGTTTACTCTCTGACTCACAGAATAAGAGGAAATCATTCATAGAAAATAAATACTCACTTTCCATATCTAAAAATTCGTTAACCTCCTTGATGCTTCCAAAAACTTTGAGGAAATCTAAGTCGATTTCTTTCTCAGTTTCAATACTTTGTGCCGTTTCTTGAGTGCCAGCTTCGTTATCTACTGGTTGATGTGCGCTTGTATTTTCTGCCACTTCTGCACTTGTAGTAGCACTAATAGGAATATCTGTTTCTTTAACTGTCGTACTATCTCCTTTATTATCTACAGGATCAAGTTTCTCTTCAGTTACATTCTGTGTTCCATCTCCTTTCTCTCCTTGAGATTCAGTCTTCTGTAAATACATTTGCAGCATCTTCCTCGTCGCATGCAATTTCAGCGGATCATTAATTTGTTTGAACATTATGGGTAACAGGAACTTCTTGGGCGCCTTGGCCGTTTTGTTACTTGGCATTACGGTAACCGCGACGTTGTCTTGTTCTTCGCCTGAGGAACTTGCGTCGGGCACTGGTTCGTGTGTTTCTTTCTTCACTGCCTTCCTACGTAGTTTCTTTTTTGCCATCTTGTATCCGGAATCTGCTGGTAATAAATGTATTAAGTATAAAAATAATAAAGGCTAGTTTCGATTATAGTCTGCACAGAAATTCTGATGTTGTATGGTTTATTTTTGGGTGGTGAGAAGTAAGTTTTAGTTATTGCCTATTTAGTCTTCGGTTATTAACATTTGAAAGGGAATGAAGGGGTTCTATTAGTTCTTAAAAACACATCTCTCGCTACGAATCTCAGGTGGAAACGCACCCTTAGGGGAACGTGCCGGGCGTGGACTGTGCTAACTAGTGGCGCCATTTCGAAACTGTTACGTTTTACAAAGTTGACATTGACACTTCTGTGCTACTAAATAGTTCCTGCACACTCCCTATAAGCTAGGATCCGTAGAGTACATACCGGTGTAATCCTCAGCCTTGTGCTGGTAGATGTCCCACAGTCGCAGACAGTACTCTCCGCCGCCGGACAGCACGTGGTGCGGCAGCTGCGGCTGCGACACCCAGCTCACACCCAGCGACGAGAACGCGTGCCCGCCGAATATAGACATGCACGTGCCTGTGGACACCTCCCATACCTGTGGCCCGTGCAGAACATGTTATTTTATTTTTCTATTAGAGGGCAGGAGTTGCTAAAACACACTTGACGCACGGGTGACCGTAAAAAATGTCGGAAACCATCGTCAGTGTTGTTTCAGAAAATATTGACATTATCTACGTTAAAACAAGTCAAAGGTAATGATTACGGTAACGTACAGTTTAACATCCACATTGGTATCAACAGCCCAATACGACCGACCTTTGACAATCGATTTTTATGCAATTAAACAATCGTTATATTTAACGAATATTCAATATCTCACGTAATAATTATTATTTGACGTGCGTAACTAACTAACCGGTGAATGAATTAATGAGTGATATATTTATTTACAAGAATATAGGTAGCTAACATTAGTTCTTAAATCTAAGGGTTTCACTATATTCGGCATTTCCGTCGTGAAAATATTTAGATTTTACATCTCGGTTATACATATAGCATGCAGTACGCAGCGTGCAGTATTTATCTAGTAATTAGCAATTACATACAAATTCTAATAAGTTTGAAGCAATTCAACCTGAATGAGAAGAAAAATACGATGAAGGAATTATAGCAGTAATAGTGTCCCACCCCAACTGTCTGTCGGGTAATGTTTCTGTTGGGCCAAAGGGCAATCAGCAATAGTGGTATACTAGGACTACTATCTATCTCTGTGCCAAATTTCATCAAGATCCGTTCAGCCGTTCTGACGTGATTGAGTAACAAACATCCATCCATTCATCCAAACTTTCGCATTTATAATAATTACAGTATATAGTATTATAGTATAATAGTAGATTCTTACCCTAACAGTCGAGTCCTGCGAGGAGGTCAGCAGTAGTCCATCTAGATGCGGGTTCCAAGCCGCTTGCAGCACCGGTCTTGTATGCCCAGACAGTGTCTTCCACGCAACCAGCTGTTTTGTGCCGTCTGATAACATTATAGAATTACATTATTAATGCTGTAATTTATTAAAATAACAAGCAGAAATAACAAAGTTAAAAACTAAAATGCGACTATGGGAAAAAAACAAGATTTATTTAAGAAGAATTTGCACAACAGCAAATAAAACATAACCCTTCCGGATTTGCCGGATAAAAATATTAATTTATGACGTACAAGCGATATTCAACCATGGCTCGGTAAGCACGTTAAGCTGATGGTCCTGGCTGTCATTTATAGATATTAAGCAGTCGTTAAGGGTAGTCACACATCACAAGCTGTGGGTTGATAACGGTGAGTGTAGGCAGGCCAAAGAGGCACTTCCCTCTATTGATGGCTGTTTCACGAAAAAAGCCCTAACACTGACTAAACAACAGTTGCGTTCAGTCACAGCCGTCACAACTGGCCATGGGTCTTTTAATAAACACCTCTACGTTATAGGAGTCACTGACAGCCCACTCTGCAGAGCCTGCATGGAGGAGAATGAGACAGCAGCGCATCTGCTTCTAAGCTGCCCGGTAGTCGCGGATTATAGGGCTAAATACTTAAGAAACCCAGGTACCCCCTCTGTGAGATAGTTAGCAACACCAAGGCGATAAATGTTATTTATTTTGTTAGTAGATTTAACATAACACTTTTACACGTCAATATTTTTGGGCAATTTTAAACTAGATGAGGCCAGTGTTTACTAGCTGACTGTTTTCTAGCGTTGCTGGCCTTCTTGGGAGAGCTGGGGTGGATCGAATGACAATTTTTTCCCACCCGCACGCAAAATACGCGCTTAGTCGTGGAGTTGCGGAAACCAGCCCGTTGTACATACATATATACGGGTAGTCAGAAGCCAAGAAATCTGGGGTCAGACTTGCCAAGGAGTGGAGGTCAAATAGGAGATCGATAGATAGCTGCATGTGGTTAGATTTATGGCCGACCCTCATAGTTTGGAAAAGGCTAGGCAGAAGCGATATTCAACTTTAAGGTACAATTCCGATGTTGGCGACCACGGTCACAGTATAAATATGAACAGTTTTTTCCTATAATGATTTTAATTGATGTTTTTTTTTTTCTTTTTCATAATAATTTACGACATTGCATTTTTAAGTTATAATTATTTTATTTTTATTATTATTCGAATGTTATAACTAACCTTAAAGAACAAACTAACATAAATCATTGTTTATAAATCATTGTTTATGATAATTATTTGTAATAATTAATTTTGTAAATTAAGCCGTTTATTGTATGCGGTGTTGGCCTTTAAGTGATTGTTACACTTGTAAATGTATTTTTGCCAATTGTAATGTATTCTTTTATGTGTAAACAATTGTTGGCTAACCTAATAAATAAATAATAAATAAATAAACAGTACGGAAACTACCTATAAACGCTAGAAACGGCATGCTCACACAAACATGCGCATCGACGAGACCCCTAAGCGGTTGTAGCGGTTCTGTCAGTATTATATAAAACTGGCCGAGTGCTCTTGCAGTTGCTAAACTAGACATAGTAGCTGTTTGGTCGATGAAGCGTTGGCCTTTGACCATTGACATTACTTAATTTTTTCCCAAATATATTTCTTCACGATGTTATATTTATTAATTGGATCCTGCGTCAATAGGTGGGTTCTTATTAACATCTCGTCTAAATGATGAAAAGCCGCCATTAGATGTGCTTGTCGGCTGCGTCGCGCGAGCACGCCGGTCCCATTGTAATTCATACAAAGCAGAGGGTCGCGGTCGCACGCCATTGTAGCCGGTCGCAAATGCCAAGATCGGAATTGTACCTTTCGATGTTTTATCTATATGTATAGTCGATGACTTCGACTATACATATAGATAAAACCAAGTTAAATCGTTTATCGAGTAGGTAATCAATTTTCGATATAAGCCAACTTCTTATTTCGGACAGTCTAGTATAATGTAGAGACGTAAGTACCTTTTTCATTGGTCCTCAACTCCAGTATGTTAATAATACAATCTTTTTCCATGGCAGGGACTGCAATGAGGTTCTTGTAAGGCGACTCTTCACTAGAGCTAGACGTTTGCTGGGGATGCCACTCTACTGAGTGTACCATTTTACTGTGAAACAGAATAACAGCATTTTTAAAATAACTTTTTCTTATTTTTATACGATGCCACACTCTAGGAATTTCTCCTGTATCGTGGATGCGTTTACAAACATACAAACTCACATACACAAACAGCCGGACCCGGAACAACTATCTGCAGGCCATACAAATATTTGTTCCATGCGGGAATCGAACCCACGACATGCAGCGCAGCAGCCAATCGCTCAACCACTGCGCCAACCGTGTCGTCAACAACACCGAAACAGCAGAGCAAGTTTTTATGATATTGAATAATAAACTTTATTATCAGTGTCTCAATGCAAACGACACTCGAGGACTTTTGAGGAGCGTTTATGCAACTTTGCACATTATAATAACAACTATAAAGTGTATTTTTCAATTTGCATAAAAACGTACTTCCACAAAAATCGGAACATGGGCTCTCCAATTTTTATTGTTAGACTCGTGTTTTCCTACAATTTCATTTGGCACTATTCGTTCTACATCGAAGATTTCGTTCTTTTCCGGTTTCACGACACGTCTTTACTGTTAGAATGTGCAAAGAAAAGCATGGGAAGTTCCCATCATGCATGAACTCACGTCCAGGCAGAAATGACAATTCCATACTCGCTTCTTTGCTTCAATAACGTGATAAGTCCGACAGTTCATTTGTTTTTTTTGGACGTTTTTTGATAAAAATAACGGTCACGGCGGTTTTGCTTCAATAACGTGATAAGTCCGACAATAATTTTTATTTTGACGCTATTTGGAAAAATTAAATCGGTCACGGCGGTTTCAAATAACAAATTTTAAAAAATAACCTTCGGACTTATCACGTTATTGAAGCAAAGAGGCGACATATCCTTTACGACTTTTACGGTTATACATCTGGTCATACACACACGCCAGTTACCATAGACGCCGGGAGAGGGGTGCACTTGCCCCCTACATGTTTTATTGAAAGCCAGGGGGGGCCCTGGCTTTCAATAAAACATGTAGAAATAAAAGAATATACCAAGCAAAATGCAGTAAAAGAGAACCTAACAAATCCGAAGCGCGGTAGGTACTTGGTGCTCCCTTCGCTCGGCCTTGCACCCGACTTCTTTAGTTCTATCTCTGTATGAATGGGCAACAAAACCTATCCTATTGGAGGCGGGTTTTGAACATGCACCCCCCTGAGAACAGTCCTGCTGGCGCCCATGTTGAACACAGTATTATGGTACACTCACCTGTACACAAAAGCAACAGCTATAAGAGTATGCGGCCGCGTGTGCGTCAACAAAGCCACGGCGCCGTGGTTGGAGCCGACCAGCAGTCCGCGCGGCGTCCAGTTCACAGCACATATGGCCCACGACTGGCCTTCTATACTTAGGTCGATTTGCTCGGGATCTGAGAAACACGTATACACTGAGGACCTAGTCCGAGTTTTTATACTTACTCGATCCCGCATCGTCAATTTCTATCAAATGATTGCGTTAAAGAGCAAAACTTTTTAAATATTAATATTTAAAAAGTACATTGTTTATAATAATTGAGATTGATTGATTGATTGATTAATTGTATGATGTCTCTCCACTNATCGTCAATTTCTATCAAATGATTGCGTTAAAGAGCAATTATTATAAACAATGTACTTTTTAAATATTAAAGTGGAGAGACATCAGACAAGTAACTCTATGGTTACTCTTTAAAATATACCTTGTACTTTAGAAGTACTAAGCGAATCTATGTAACTAGGCTATATTGTCCCGAATGCTAGGCAAAAGCTTCCCTCTCCCTTTTCCACAAAATTCTGTTTTCTGCTAGTGCGGGACGTAAACATTTACAAAAACAAATGATTCTATACTTTTCAGATTGTAAGTAGTAAGTAGTACTAGAGTAAGAAGTGAACCTAAGAAAAAACAAAATGGCTGGGCCCAATAGGTAAAAGAAAAATAGGCAGACAAACGATGGAATGGTCGTAGGAAAAGAGAAATGAAAGCGAATGGAGGACGAGGCTTAACCCACACTGGACTAAACACTGTGGAAGATTATGCTATTATGTTAAAAATACCTTCATTAATAAGATTAGCCTTATACACGACGAGTTTATTGCCTCCACTGGCGTACAGCTGCATGTCTTCGCCCCATGATAGTGAGTACACTCCGTGAGTCAGTGCTGGATTCAACACACGCGCAGCCAACTCGTGTTTGCCGCCGGTTTCTATCAGACCCACCTGTGAGACAACCATGTTCAAAGTCATTATTGTTACAAATGTTAAGATCACAGAGTCACTCCTGCTGGTAGTCAATTCTACTGGTAGTCGGTTCAGCATCCATTAAGGCTAACTGTCCACTGGAGCGGAGTGGAGAAGAGCGGGGCGGAGTTGAGCCAATATAAACATAGAATTGCATAAAATCTCCGCTCCGCTTCAGTTGGCAGTGGGAGTGCGCCTGTGTTTGCGCACACACTTGTGCACTAGGTATAATAAGTCCCGCACCGATGGCTAGTTTCGGTTGAGATTGGCCGCCATGGCCGAAATCGGTCAGGAGGACTATTGTTGTATAAAATGCAAGTCCACAATACTTACTCTGGACTCCCCTGTACCATAGGCCAGCAGGTTCTCCTTAGTGGGATGCCAGGCCGCGCTGAGCACCTTCCCCTGCACATTCTGCCAGTAGTTCCTCACGTGCGCTCGCGAGAGCTTGGTGTCGTTGTCTTGTAAGGAGCAGCCCTCCAGCACGCGGACCGCGCCGTCGCCTACGCTTACTGCGACCCTGGGAAGGATATTGCCTAGTTGTAGTGGCCCAAAAGCATATACCAAGGTACATTTTTCAAGTAAGCGTGGATGGCGAACTTTAAGGAGTAGTGAAAAATACTATTGTAGTGGCTGCAATTTACTGCCAAATAAGCGAAGTTGGATGGTTCTTAATCGCCTTGAAGCTGTGAATTTGCATGATTTTGGATGTGTTTTTCAAGTAGTCTGGCTACACACACTGGAAAAACACATCCAAAATCATGCTAATTATTGGTACTGGTTATTCCTAATAACCAGCACCAATCAGAGGAATAGTTTTCGTTTTCTTAAAGGAATATTCGCTTATTTATACATTTTAAACTTTTGAATGCCAGAGAATAAACGCATCGCCGTATTTTTTGCACATATTTGTGACGTTTAACGTATAGGGCACGCGCTTGCTTGTCACGTAAATGTGACAATGGCGTTCAAAAGGTTAAAAAGTTTTTGATTTTGATTCGGGACGAGGTGTGATTGCGGCTTGAATTGTATTGTTTTTTGAATTGAATAATAATTTCCTGGTTAAAAGTACGCAACCATTTATCACACTACAAATTAAATTTAAAAAATACAATCACACTTACTTCTCAGCATCATAAGGGCAAGGTACCACCGAATACACTGATCCTCCACAAGTCGCGTGGATACCGAGCACCTTCTTAGTCCTCACACAGTATCGTATAATGTTGCGGTCCTGCGCAACTGACCACACTGACCAATCGTCGGAAGGTACTGTTGCCTCAGTTTGTACGCGAGGCGCATTCGATTTCACACAGTACAATCCACGCTTGTGCTTTTGGTGGAGTATCTGCCAATCTAGTTTATTCCGGCTTTGAAAGAAAAATGGAGTTTAAATTGAGGAGTGAAGAGTAAAAATTAGGCTTTTTATATTTATAAAATTATCTTACATTAATCTCTTTTGTAATAGTTTTTTAGTTTGTATGAGAGACTGGGAAAGTCTAATTGTATCTGACTGAGCTTAAAGCTATATTATACAGCGTGAATTTTTAATGGTTGTTTTCCCGTAGCGAAATGATTTTGTCTTGGTTATACAATCGATTTATGAAAAATAATAAATTTAAAATCAAAAAATGGCAGAATAACAATTGGGATAAACAAAAACTCGAAAGCGACTTCAAACGAATAGTTATACATCGCGATAGTTTCGCGCAAAGCGGCCGCCGTCGTTGCCCGTCGCGTATCAACCGGCTGATAGCTACTCATCCTGATTTTATGAAACACAATACCGTATAAGTTAACATAAAAGGATGCCTCACTCGCCGCGTGCTTCCAGGCAAGTTAATGCCGTATTACTACGCGCAAGACCTGTTTTGCTCTGAACATTTATGAATCGCTTTTCACTTTGTCGGCAGAGCGGCGGCGCGCCGCCGCGAACGGCGGTCTACGTCACGTCTAGTGAGTTACTATTGCTTCTCACGCTTTCGAGTTTATAATGTTTTTTTATTATTTGAAAACAAAAACTTTTTTTTTTAAGTTTAACTTTATGATTCGATAGTACAGTAGTAGATGGCTAATCGTTCTGCCGCGGGAAAACAACCATTGAAATTTCAGCGTGTATGCTCTTTTAATTGTTATAATTTAATAATGGATTTTAAAACATAAGCAATAAAACAACATACCTGTCCACATTCTGTGGGTTTATCTCCAGTAGTTGACTTTTACCATCACAAACGATTATTGAATCAGGTTTGTACCAGAGGATTGAAGTCGTAAAGGCGGATTTTTGAGTTTTAGGAGGAATGGGTATGGAACATAGTCCCACTAGTTTACCAGTGTCAGACCAGATTCGAACACCCCTGAAAACATTTATATATTTTTTTTATATTGATATTTTTTTAAGCCAATTTCTTTAAAACTGAAGTATAAAATTTATATTAACAAACTAAGTGAAATAGGCATTATGAAGCTTTGTGTTAATCTAGTACTTATCAATAATATGCATTGTTTGTAGTAAGATGTCCCAGTGATTAGGTTAATACAATTATAACTTCAAACAAAATAAACTTACCCAAATTTCCCAACTGAAGCTAGGAGATTTCTGTGACTAGATTTATCAAGATTTGTGGTATCTATTTTAACACATTTTATTGTGCTCTCAGTTGTGGCTTGAGAACCATCAGGCTGAGATGGACCACTTTCTACATCAGTTCGAGCAGCGTTGGCATCAGCACCAGTTTCCACATGAGTGTTATCCAAAGCATCAACCAATGACTCTATTGACGGTTCAGTTTGATTCTTCCTCCTCAATATCTCCTCTTTCAGTTTCAGACAATCAGCCAAATAGTCTGTATCATCAGCTTTCTCTTTTTTCACTTTCACCAGTATATCTTCTGGCTCATACTTTTTGTGACCAAACTCATCAGGTTCATGGTCTTTGTATATATCGAACATGTCATCCTCCTGCACTATGGACTCATCAAAACTGTCTTCTGGAAGGGTTTTACCTACTCCAGATTGTTCTAAGACATTTGCTTCCTTTTCACCTTCACTCCTTATTGCATCTAGTCTTTTATCAAGGAATGATTTGTTTTCTTTGACAGTTTTCTTGACAGTCATTTCGTATTGCGGGCACCAACTTATATTCATAACATAATCATCTTGGCCTCTAACTTTGTATAATATTTTTCCTTTACCTGCAAACAATTAGTGAATGGAGTTGTGGTTATGGATGTTTGAAATTTAATTTAAGGAAAATGCTATTAATTAAATAATAATACATTACCATGAAGATCTGCAATTAGGACCACACCCTGTTTAGTTCCTATGGCAACTTGCAGCGGCGTATGTGGAGAACAAGCCATACAGGTTGGTTTAACTCCCCTCAGAATAGCATAGTATATCATTGTGACATTGGAGGGAAAGTCCCATTTTACTATGTTACTTGTCCCAACAGATATAGCAGTTGTTTGATGACTATAACCAACACCAATGAGTTCCTGAAATTATTAAGTTGCAAGTTTGGTTGAGTAACCCCCGATTCAGATTGGCTAAAGTGCACACTTCTTTTATGGGATATTGTGTTAAATTTTATAATAAAATACCAAGTGAGATTCTCGAACTGAATGAGGAAAAATTTAAAACATGCATAAAACGCACTCTATGTAGACAGGCATATTATAAACAGGCTTATTATAACATAAAAATGCTTGGCTAAATGCCGGTCCTGCTCCACAGCCTCAGCCGCTTGGTTCCACTAGTTAGGTTTTATATTTGGGCGAGATGCTCACTCTCTTTTACGTCTAATAATAATACTATTCCACGTAATCTTATGCTATGTTTGGAATAAACTTTTCTTTTTGTCTTTTCAGATTGATATTCATAGTTTTATATAATGTAGAAGCAATTTTTATTTCAAGTTCTGAAAATGTGAGGTCTGTAGAGTGAGAGTGCACCCACCCCAGGGTGCTCTCTCATTTTTGTTTCTGAGGGCGTAAAATAGAAATACATTATGAACTATGCATATGCCATGGTCAAGCATCTTAGTAGCTGCCTCGGCATCCCTCACCTTTCTGTATTACAAGTTGGAATACAATCAGTGCGATAACTGCTGCAGAATGAAGGATTTTTACCTTCGGGTTGCATACCGACGGTTAAGAATAAGTAATGAAAAATGTGTCTCCATAAGTTGTTGTATAATTTATTATGGTAAAAATAATGTAAATGTGGGCAAGTAAGTTATACTTACTTCGTGTTCGGTTTTGTGAACTTCATGGCAATGAGTCTCTTTAATTTTTACCCTTTTGTTAACAATTCCTAGAGACCATTGTTTGACTGTACCATCTACAAGTCCAGTGAGAAAGAACTTTTTTTCTAACCATTCCGGCGTAATATCCACAGCAATAACCCTGAATGAGGAACAAAAAAATATTATTTGCATTCAAGTGCAAGCAAACAATCATGTGTTTGTAAGTAGTTATCCGACAAATAATAATGTAAGATGTACTTACTTATCGGAGTTTCCGACGAAAAACACATGAGCCTGATACTTTTCTTTTGATTTTACAATACCAACATCAGATTTAAGGGGCTCCAAAACACAAAGAGTTTTATTTGGTCCTCCGTAAATAAACCAGCCATCAGTAGTTACAGCCATAACAGATGGAAGGAACCAATTAGGTGATGGCAATAGTATTGTTTCATCCATGGTTAAAATAAATTAAACGTAACGTTTCGTCAAGAATAACGCTGCTCGCCGACCGGCAATTTACAATTTTTTCACCCGCGCTGGCTAAATTTCACTTTTTGACAGTTAATTTGAAGGCATAGAATATATTAGTTGAGATATTTTAGTCTATGGAAGACATAAGGGGTCCGACGTTCTAAGGTTGTGTGAATCTACTATTTCTAAAATGTTTGGTATGTACTCTTTACCATGATCAGGGCAGAATGAAATTCCCATTTTCTGGTTCATCGTAACCCCACTAAGATTCTTACAGAAAAAACTTCAAGCTGATCTTAGAGTTTTTTCCAGAAGCATTCATAGCGGGAAGCACTGGTCACTAGCGCTTACGGGTATGGCTGGTGATAGCCATCGGCAGGTAATTTTACAGCTGGGGCTAGCTGTTACTCGTTTAACGCCAGTCAAGAAAGCTTCTTGGCACTACCCGGTTAAGCTTACCAACGAGAGCAACAACAACCAAATAAACTTAGCAAAATCCCTAATCATGTAAAACAGGTTTCCCCGGTCACTTCTTCTAAATCACTGAATTCAGATTTCAATACGGTTTTCACTTAGAGAAAGAGCGATAAATGAGAAAGATAATTATGTGTATACAAATCACACCCGTGCAAAGCCGGGGTGGGTCGCTAGTTTTGTATAAAATCTAAACTAATATTATAAAGAGGAAAGGTTTATTTGTTTGTTTGTTTTATTACGTTTGGCTCATAAAAACTCAACCAAAAATATAATAAAAAATAATAACATAACAGAGGTTTAGGTGGTGTTGTTTATATGGAAGGATGCTTAGTCGTAGACGGCATTAAAGTCTACCCCTTAACGGGGCGTTGAAGTTGCTGGAGTACCTACTAAATCCGCGCGGACGAAGACGCGAGCGAAGTGCTAGTAGTTACATAAGTTTCGTCCAAACTTAAATAAACTCGTTTAATAAATCTATTAGGCTTGGTATATAAATAAGAAATAGAGATGGTCAAAAGTTGTACTTTATTTCAAAGTATATAGTAGTCCACTTAATTAAAAAAAGAAACTATCGGAAAGCGGCGAGACACCAACACCGCCTTGCCCGTGAATAAAAGATGTAATTACACATAATATTTTACCCAAAAATGCTGCCCGACGGCTTCTTCCTGTTAAGCCTCGCATGGCGTTTCCGCATGACTGAAAACGCCCATCGGATCCAGCGGAACCAACCATAGGTGCTGGCAGGTTCTACACGCTCAAACCTTGTATCTCCGCACTGTAATACAATATTCAAAAAATCATATTATCTAATCTAGTAAAAATGAATTTTGTAATCATGGTTCAGTGAAAATCAGACATGCAGCACTATGCAATACCTTAGCAGGATGCGTATCACTCAGTAAATCAATTGCGTTTTTGTTTTAGCGGCAATCATATATGTACATACATTCGTTGACAAAATAGAACAGCCTCATTCAGAAAGTATAAGGCAGAGGCCACTGCTATTCTTAAAAAAAACATACTGTCAAGAAACTTTGTCTATTGCTAGTTTTGTGTTATTGTCACCTGTCAGATTTTAGTAGAAGGTTTTGGGGCTGGGATAGTGGTGTTTGTTTGGTAGACACAAAGCATCACTCTGGTGTAGCTACCATATTTTACTGTTTTGGACGTTGTAATAAGAAGATACTGAAACGAAAGTGTCTGTAAATTGCTGAAAACAACTTTGTTCATCACATAGCTAAATCACAATCCAATCATGGCTCATTACAAGGGAGCAGCTTCCGAGGCTGGCAGAGCCATGCACCTCATGAAAAAACGAGAAAAAGCTCAGCAAGAAATAGAACTACGCAAAAAGAAAATAGAAGAAGATTTAAAGATGGTAAACATTGAGAATAAGTTTGCTACACACTATGATGCTGTAGAACAACAACTAAAGAGTTCCACAATTGGTCTGGTGACCCTCGACGAAATGAAAGCAAAACAGGAACACATAGTCAGGGAGAGGGAGAAAAAGTTGGCACAGAAGAAAGCTGAGAAAGAAAAAGAGAGGCAGAAGGAGATTGAAGCCAAACAGGCACAGAAAAACAAACAGAAGAGACAGGTATACTTCATGATAATTAATTAGGTATTGGTTTTGTTAAAAAATATTATGGCAGTTGACATGATATTGTTTATTTATTTCCATTTATAAGTATAATAAAAGCAAGTTCAAACTAAGTAGAGCAATCATGTGTAACGGACATTCCATTCTGAACCATTTTGAAACAAGAGAAAGAAAAAGAACCCAGTGA
>NDFZ01001940.1:0-15722 GCA_002192655.3 Mamestra configurata | reverse complement strand
TCTTTATGAGAATTAAACGTCTTTAACCAGATTATTTCAAAAGTTACACACCCGCCCATGGGCCTACAGGCTGTGGGTCTGCAAAGTGCGCCTCCCTGAAGGTTGCACCCCTGACAGCCGCCCGTCTCGCCAACCCCTAAAACTACGACGCAGCACTCACAACACATCACACTACACTAAATAGGTACACATTACACAGGTACTTGTATCAGCCTATTTTTTTATTGTCATAAATTGTAAGTAATAGTGACACGTTCAGATAGTTCAAAACAAATTATATCTTTTGTGAAGTCATTGAATCTTATACTGCAGTAAACAGAGTGGAAGTCGCTTTCGACTGACACAGTTTATACTAGTAGGTATAGTCAGCGACAATATTCGATGAGCAAAAAAATAAAGCATGGTACAAAAAATTCAAAAGTCGTCAACATCTAAAAAATCAATAGTCATTGAACAGCTACAACTTTTAGATGCTCATCGCATTTTGTCGCTGACTGTACCTACAGTCGTCAAGCAAATATTCATCACCTTCGTTAAGAAAAAAATTGTTTTACTAAGAGTTTATTTATATAATAGTGTTAGGTATTGTTGTATAAACATATTTAAAGCAAAACTCAAGAAAAATGTATGTATGAAGGTGCTCTGTAACGTCGCCCAACACCTTTTTTTGGACGATAATCACCGAATGAATCCTTCCATGTCAATGTCCTTCCTTCTTGAATCAATCCTTGGATTCATTCCGGACAGTATCAGCTGTGTCAGACTCTTACTGACTAAAACCCATCCGTGTTCTTCCAAATGCTTTTGTGTTCCAGGGCCGAAGTGACTCTTTCGAACAACCTACCTTATCAGTGTTGTTATATGAATAGGATTAAAGAGAGATAGGTATTTCGTATTGATTTCTTTCCTACTAATTTACCATAGTAACAATATGTTGCTAATAACGTAAGTATAAAAGAATTACTTATGTAATAGGTAAGTAGTTTTTCAGTACCTGAAGTCGATTTTATCTAATTTCCACTGACATATATCTGTTGACCTTGGGTGTATTTGTAGTTACCTACCTATTCAATACATAAATTTGTTAAAGCTAGGTTATGAATTAGTAGGTTTTTTTTTTATCGAAACACATTTTATGAATTTAAAAAGTTTTAGTAATTAGGTATAGATCATGAGATCACAGTTCGATAACAATTAGTAAAATCAGTAAAATTTTAAGTAGGTATGTACTTTAAAAATCAACAATATAAAATGTGCACTTAAATTTAATATAACAAATCAATCAACTAAATTGGACTAATAAGATAGGCCAGTAGGCCTACTAGTAGATAACTATGTAAACCCATAAACAAAACTAGAACTATGTTATTTATGTAACATCGAGTTGGTTCTTTTTTTATTCGTTTATGGTTTCAAGACTTTTTTTAGAGAAAGGAATAAATGAAAACGCAATTTCAGAAAGGTCACAGGTCTCAATATTTAAAGGTTCGGAAAACGAAAAAACCAATAATTATTTCCTGAGTATAATATTTTTTTTTAATGATTTTCTTTTTAGGGCTAATTAGCAATTGAAAAATATTTCAATGTTAACTTTACCTATTCTAAGTTGATTTAATTATTTTAAATATATAATGTGCTTGTCGAATTTAATAGGTATTACGCATTGATATGAAAAAACATATTTCCTAAAATATGCTTGATGTTCCCTTTGCATTGCATCTTATTCAAATATTACCTATTAGTTCTGTAATCCTTTTATACTTACGTTATTAGCAACATTTTGTTTTAACAGTTTAACAAATAAGGATTACAATCCTAATTTGTTAAATTGAAAACTACAATTCTGTTGTTCGAGTACTAATTAGTACCAATTGAGTACGAATTAATTACAAAATATTGAAGCGATTGGCGTTGGTGGTCCTGCGGTAGTCACGGACATTAGATGTTATGTCTCTCATTTTAAAATTATTTAAACCTAAACCTATCTATATATAAACTAACACTAACTAAATTATATTAGATCCTGTTAGTTTAGGTTTTCTTAAGAGATTTCTTCTAACATCCACAAAAGGAAGACTGAAACTGAGTGTTTTAGATTGAAGGGATTCATTTTACTAAGAAACTGCTCCATTAGTAGCACAGTACCTACCTATCAGAAACCTAATTTATAAAATACCAACGGGAATGGAGCGTAGAATTATAGTATGATTTTCAGGGGTTTAAAAAAATACTGAATAAGCACTTCAATACTAATTTACGGAGCTCTTGTATACGTAAGGAGGTAGGTACGTATAAGATGGTACCTATTTATTTTTCAACACGCACTNGTTCTTTTTTTATTCGTTTATGGTTTCAAGACTTTTTTTAGAGAAAGGAATAAATGAAAACGCAATTTCAGAAAGGTCACAGGTCTCAATATTTAAAGGTTCGGAAAACGAAAAAACCAATAATTATTTCCTGAGTATAATATTTTTTTTTAATGATTTTCTTTTTAGGGCTAATTAGCAATTGAAAAATATTTCAATGTTAACTTTACCTATTCTAAGTTGATTTAATTATTTTAAATATATAATGTGCTTGTCGAATTTAATAGGTATTACGCATTGATATGAAAAAACATATTTCCTAAAATATGCTTGATGTTCCCTTTGCATTGCATCTTATTCAAATATTACCTATTAGTTATGTAATCCTTTTATACTTACGTTATTAGCAACATTTTGTTTTAACAGTTTAACAAATAAGGATTACAATCCTAATTTGTTAAATTGAAAACTACAATTCTGTTGTTCGAGTACTAATTAGTATCAATTGAGTACGAATTAATTACAAAATATGGAAGCGATTGGCGTTGGTGGTCCTGCGGTAGTCACGGACATTAGATGTTATGTCTCTCATTTTAAAATTATTTAAACCTAAACCTATCTATATATAAACTAACACTAACTAAATTATATTAGATCCTGTTAGTTTAGGTTTTCTTAAGAGATTTCTTCTAACATCCACAAAAGGAAGACTGAAACTGAGTGTTTTAGATTGAAGGGATTCATTTTACTAAGAAACTGCTCCATTAGTAGCACAGTACCTACCTATCAGAAACCTAATTTATAAAATACCAACGGGAATGGAGCGTAGAATTATAGTATGATTTTCAGGGGTTTAAAAAAATACTGAATAAGCACTTCAATACTAATTTACGGAGCTCTTGTATACGTAAGGAGGTAGGTACGTATAAGATGGTACCTATTTATTTTTCAACACGCACTCCCCTCTTATAAAATACGAGAGGCGTCGAGATTAGTCCAGAATCCAATTACATTTTCCAAATTTCCCATTTTTCCCTCGCCGCGGGTTCAAAGCTCACAGAAAATTATTTTCTTCGCTCCCTAAGAAATGAAAAATAAACGTGGCGCGGGAGGAGCTTCTCTGAGAAGGAATCTGTGGGTGGAAGAAGAACAGAAGATGCGTTAACAGTGGAGCGGAAAAGAGATAAATGTACCAAGTTTTTTGTTCGGCCGCCTGCGGGGATTTGTCAAATACCTACGCGCGCTTTTTCTTTTTTTTTTTCAGGCGAGAGGTTGTGACTTCAATTGCAAATGAACTTGCGTTGAAGTGCAAACTCTGCTCGAGGGCGCAAGATGTGTTGGCTCAGAAAAAAACGTTTTCTTGAAATCTGGGTCAATTTTCAAATCTAATTTGTAGATAGGAAAATGAATGTCCCTTTTGGTGTTATCTAATGGCCACCGCCAAATTAACTGGGCATGTAGGTAGTTCCTTAAATGTTTATGCAATGTACCAAACAAAACCTAGACTAAAAACAATTAACAAACAATAAGTAGGTACCTACCTACTAAGGTTGTCCTTTAAGGTGAAGGCACGTGACCACATTTACAAGAAGTTGTTAGAATCATCACAGCGTTAATTCGTTGGTTTAGTTTGTTCTTAATGACGTTGTTAATTTTTGGTTATGTGATGTACATTTGTATCTGTAGTAGGTACCTACTTATTTATAAATGTATTTTTCTCTTTCTGTTTGTGTTCCTTTAAGTTGCACCTGACATGTTGTCTCTGCACCACCCTAAGTTTGACTGGTAGAAAATACCTCTGGCATTAAGTCCGCCTTTGTACAGTGTTTTATTAGTGCATAAAGTTTTAATACAGGTATACCTAAATAAATAAACTGACTTATAGGGTTGCATAAGATTGTGTTTTTTTATCTGCCCGTACTGTCTCACTGCTGGGCAAAAACCTCGCCCAAATTCATCCAGCAATTCTTTACTCGCGCCATACAAATCTTTTATGGATTAGGAACTTGAAAAGTTAAAAATTGTATGAAAACTTTTTCGTTTTAAAATAGGTTTTAAGTTTTTTTTTTATAAAGATATTGTAAATTCCTATTTAGGTATACCTGTCTCTATATTACTTTCTTTAAAAATTCTCTTCTTTCAAAACTTATCCCCCACAGCATCTCCGTATCAGAGAGAAACATTGACAGATGGCTCGACGATTGAGAACCACCCTACAGCGATTGGCCGCAATAGAAAGTGAATTACACACTAGTTGGCGCAGACACAATGCTACAGTTTTATTGCCGCTATGCTATACACAAGGGTTTGCTCGACCTTTGGTGATATTTGCATTTTTATTGTAGTCAGTCGTGATTGGAAAATGAGCGTAATTATTGTGGTTATTTGCAGTTATTGTATCCGGTTTGGTTATTGGTGCGACAACTCGTTTGTACCTAGATAGCAGAGTTGGAAAAGTACTCTTTCAGTCCGTATCAATGTATGTTATATGAGTGAATAACTGGATTTACTGAAATATGTGTTCTGTCCTCAAAAGATCATTTCAGCCACTAATCTGAATGGTTTTCATATAATCGCTCGGATCAAGATATTTACTGGAATTTAAAAGAGGCTAACCTGGTGAGTTTTTTTCGGTGTTTCTTCACAGAGTAAGTATAAGCTTCAGGAACACCGACCTCATATAGTTTTGAAATATAGAAAAAAGGAGAACCTCCGTTTCATGTGTAAAAGTGTTTGTTTAGGTAAACCGATATACAGTTAATCATTAATCATTTTAGTGTAAAAGTTGACCGAAATAGTATCGTTAGGAAATTATTTGAAGTTAGCGATAAGTTATCTGTCTCAGTCAGGTCACGACTAGGTATGCGATGAATCACGGAGTTAGTACTAACGATTCATGGTTTATAAGTGACTATTCCAAGTCACTTATAAACCATGAATCATAGGTAATAGGTAACGAACGGAACCCTATTTCTAAGCCTCCGCTGTCCGTCCGTCCGTCCGTCCATCTGTCTGTCAGCGGTATTTAGGTATCTCAAGAACCGTAATAGGTAGATAGTTGAAATTTTCACAAAGTGTGTATTTCTATTGCTGCATTAACAAATAATAAAATTTAAAAATTAAAGTGCTCCCATACAAGCAACGTATTTTTTCTGTTTATGGCACGGAACCCTTCGTGTAAGAGTCTGACTCGCACTTGTCCGATTTTTTTATGATTGTTTGACTTGCGTTTGACCACAATCCCATCTGATGGAAAGCAATAATGTGGTCACTTTTGAATTAGACCCCCAGGTTGAAGCTATCAGGAAACAGACTTCGGCAGGGAATTCCAGTACTTAGCTGTGCGCACAATGGAAGTAGGTACTTAGGTATTTCCAAAACGTTTTGTGCGTATGGATGGCATCGCCGTACGTCTTACATATAAAGAAAGTCTCACATGCAAATACTTTTTCTACCTCCATGATTGGCCTGATTGCGAGCAAAGCGTTTCTGGCTCATGATGAGTCAGAAACGCAATGTAGTCTATTCTTTTTCAGTCAATATATACCTAAGTATATTATTTTGTGAAACAAAACAACGCTATGCGTAGATGGACGTAGGTATGCAGTAGCCGAATGTTGATACGTATAATAAATGCTCTTTTCCGCGCAAGTCTCATGACCATGGTCGTGCAGTAGGCTACAGTAAGGGTGGGTCAGCCCCTACATAATGCCCAAAAAAAAAAACTCACCACATTATTCAAGGTTGAAATCACGATACTGACGATGCGATTTTTTTTTTGGGAATTATGTATGGGCTGGCCTACCCTGATTGTAGCCTGCACGCGCAAGTCTCATGACCCGCCCAATACAGAAGGAATTATAATACTAGTTGGTGTTGACCTATGACAGTTCTGTAGTAGATAATAGTCCTTGACTATCCTGAAAGCTTTCAGGATAGTTAAGGCTCTTGCCTTACGAGCCTGCAGACGCAGTGAAATCCTGCCAGCGAAAATGGTGATCGAAAAGGCCATATAGGACTGACATGCGCTGTCAAAATGTCTCGATCACAAACATTTTGGCATTTCGACAGTCGGTGTCGCCTATAGTATGTCAATAGATTTGTCTATAGCTTCACGATACTTAGGCATCAAAAGAAGTACAGAAGCTTACGTTAGCATGTGTCGACTACGACCGTAGCTAGTTGAGATAGATTTCCCTTCGTTGCTGATACCAGGCGGGTGGAGGGTAGATATCGATCGCGCACGCCATGCCGCCGTGCTAACCACTGATTCGCGCGCCGCTGACGTTGACGCGCGGCTGGCAGGTGCCTTGTGTACTGTCGTGAAGGTAGGACCGTAGCGTTGGCAGATTCATTGAAATGTTGTGAAAATTCAGGCGAATTTCAATAATTATGAATAATTTTGTAACCAGTGTGTTGATGTTTCGATACGATGCGTAAAGCATTCGATAATTTAAACACTCAATGTAAGGAGTGGATTGTCAACGACGCTACGATGCTGCTACGAATTATTTACGACGATGCTACAACAACGCTACGATAAAGCTACGACGAAGATACGAAAACTACCTATATAGCCCATATCGAACCGATGCAACGAAAATACAATGCGTTCAACACTGGATAAACCAACATTCGGTATATTGAACACTTTATGGATTTGCTACGACCGAACTATTACGTATTACGTCACGACGACGATGCTTCAACAACGCTACGCTGCTGCTACGACGCCGCTACTACAGTACTACGGCAAAGCTACGAAGAAACTATACAATATACAAATGTATTTTCTATGCCCAAGAAAAACAAAAGCTTTGTTATTCACTACCAAAATGATATAGATTGCTCTGCTATCGGTCCGTAAGGCCAGGGCTACGCTGAGTGGCGTGCACGCGACACGTCGGCTGTCTACCATCACGCACAGCGGTGTTCGTCGAAAACCTGTGGTCTACACAGACCTGCTTGAATAAATAACAATACGAGAAATACCAGTGCTAACAGCACGGTAATTGGTAATGTTAACTCGTGTAGACGCGGGTTTAGCTTAAATTTTTAATGATTGATAAGGTTTGTTTTTGGGACAGGCTTGTGTCGCAATTATAGTAGGCAAGCATAGTAACATGGCACCTTCATTTCGTAACGCACTTTGCAAGATCACGGATGGAAAACTTGGTCTATTTACTCGTAACGAACGAAGTATAAAACGCAATGAATGTTGTTGAACTGTCAAATTGAAAGGTTTGGCCACCAATTGCCACTGATTGTGTGTAACGCAGACGCACGGGAATAATATTGTTCTAAGTACTTCAGGCCATAGGGTTTTTTCATGAGGCTAATTAATTATATCATTATTTAATGTCCTATTGGCACTTTTTCTACGGGTGGAAAATTATCAAATGACGATTTTCCAGTGGGAAGGAGTGTCAGACTGTTACTGACTAAAACCCACCTGTGTTCCTTCAAATGCCCTATGCGTTCCCAGGATCCTGTTGGTACCCACTTGCCTGGTTACGAATATGCAACCTCGTACTCTCCAATTAAAATTATGCGGATACAGTTATTTAACCTCGACTGTTTACAAGAACTGATCGACTGATTCGGAGTGTGCAAAGTGCCTGCGCTCTATTCTGCTTTACAATCCCAGCAAGACCTCACGTAACACCAATTTTAAATAAGCACAAAATTCTTAAAATGAAGTCGCGTCGTTTGTTGTACTTGGCTTTCCTGCTGTTTAGGGTGATAAACTTCAAGCAGCTGAGCTACCTGTACAATACAACAAACTGAGCTGTATCGCTAGTAGAAGAGAATTTGTAAAAATATGTTACTCAGCCGCACAAGACAGCTGCCTTCAGAGGCCATTTCAGGCGGACTAGAATACGCTCGCAACTAGGTAAGTCCGAAACTATGGACTTCGGGCTTAGAGAGTAGCCCCCCAGGTACGCTGCATTCGAATACTGGAACAATACTCCCCGCCGCCGATAAGAAATATAAAAGAGTTCATACCCTCAGAAGTCGGTTCGAACACGTCGTTAATTTAAGTTTAGCAGTAGGTACACCTGCCGCAGGCCTGTGAACAAAAAGTAAAACATACTTAGTTACGTTTAAAGTGGGATGTCACACAATCTCAGCCAATCTTTCATCACTTTCAATATCGCAAATACTTTTAGTAGGTAACACAATCATATAAATATATTTTCTAGAATCTTTCTTTTAATGTTACACGCATTCCTAAAAACAAATACCTACAACATTTATAAAACCAAATGCGGGTATACTCACCAACCAAACAGTTCCATACAAAATCACTGCTTATTTACTACTTATTTTATATCGCTACTGGGATCCAGCAGAATACCAACGTCAAGCATATATGCCTGATACATGCTGAGCTGGACTCCCAATTGGTACAATTTAAATACACTAACACGCACATTGGTTGTTCCATGATCAACGCATACGACCCTAATCTCTTCAAAATTAGAGTGAACAGGCTTCTTCTGGGTAAGCTCGCTCCATCGTCGACTTTGTCTCTGTCATCTATGACCTAGACTAGAGTCAAGAGCAAACACATATTAAAAAAAAAAAAAATAATAATATTTTAAGTAATATGTAGGTAGGTTGTTTGGCACTTGTACCACAGATTCCTAAATAATTAGGTACTGACGTTACTTGTAGGTACCATAGACTGCATTAATGCGCCATAAACATACCTAGTGTTTTGTCGTTTTGTGTTTTTATTTTAATATTTGTTTTTTCTTTTCTTGTACTAAATAAATGTCTGATCTATCCAACCTTGTCCTTGAGAGCCGGACAGCTAACTACTGAGCTTAGATGAATTGAACATGAAGTGAGCTGTCAATCCATCTACAAATAATAAGAAAACGGCATGTTTCAGTCAAGACTGTTCATTAGTGTTCATTGACTAACATATATACCGAATTCCCCTTTAAATCACTCGGTTAAGCAAAATAATTCGGGCTCAAGTCAAGATTGAAAGACAACATAATAAAAGTTCAGCGGCAGTGAATGAGAATGAATTATGATAAGCGAGTGAATGGGAGCGAATGGGAACGAATGAGAGGTGAGCAGAGCTGTAATCGCAACATGTGTCCTAGCGTGCGTGATGGATGTGGCGACAAAATTATAACATATTATTGTGTATGCGCTCCAAGAGGGTGCACGTTATATGGCCGTATTTTAGCATAATGCTGAGGAAATGTCGATCCAAATTTTTTTAGGTAGCATTCGCATTATGATGACAGTCAAAAACACTCCGATTTCCCTAAATTTAAAAAAATTTTTGACATAAATATTGTCGTTGAGATGGTAAAGCGACTTGAATTTGAACGATTATTGAGTAAAATAATTAGCCTTTTGATTTTTACGTTCTGAATATTTTCTATAGGTACTGACTGGTTCGTCGGTCTAGTGTACGTCAGCGCTACTGATGAGCACGAGATTCTCGGTTCGATTCCCAGGGATATTCTTGGGTTTTCCTATCAGGATTTTCTCAGTAGCAGCCCGGAGTCTGGATCTGTCTCCGGATGACGGCAATAAGCTCTCCCCCGATTAATGAGACTTAAAAACAACTAACGATATATTTGTTCTCTCCTGCTTAACCCTTCGGTACCAGGTTTTCATAAATTCATGAGGATAAATACAGGTACAAATTCATCATTATCATTTCAGCTGAAGGACGTCCACTGCTGGACATAGGCCTCCCTCAAGAGTTGTGACTCATGAGGGAGGCCTATGTCCAGCAGTCTTATTAATTAAACTTTTTAACACACACAAAAGAGCCCATTGCTATCAGCCCTTTACAAATTAAAGATCGCACGTTAACCGTCCGAACGAGCCACCGCCGGGTGTTAGTAGCTCAGAGCCGGGTATTCCCTGAAGTTATTATGGCCCACTGAACCGGGTAACGAACAACCCCTCGCCCTTCACCCCGCACCTACCAACCCTTGTAAATAATACATTACACCCTTTATCATAAGAGCGCGCCGATGAGTAAATATGCTGAAGATTCATTGGGAAATCTGTTATCATTCAAGTAAATTTTAATGTCGAATTATTCAGTTAAAACAATCTAAAATTACCTACTTGTAGTGTAGATTTGGCACCTATTTTCATTAATAATGTCATAGGTTTATACAACGTGTTACAGTCGCAAAAAAAAATCATCTGTTCAGAACCTCCCACCTGGGAATGCGCTGCCATGGCCGACCTGCGCACTAAAGATAACCACCTCAAGTGGAGGTTCTCGGATGACTCCGATCTTCAGTGTTTGTGTGGCGTCGCTCCGCAGTCCAAGGCCACCTCTTGTCTTGCGCCGCATGCCGCATGCATACCTGTACATGTGAAGACCTTATGACTGTGTCAGCGAACGGTGTTGCCGTTGCTGAGTACTGGGCCAAGCATAAAATTTGATAAGTGTTTTTGCCACCGACACGCTAAGAAGAAATACATTTTGTCGAGTTATGCGCACAGAGAGAAATCGCCAAAAATCGACTCATACTTATAGGGGAGTCGATTTTTTTTTTGGCGATTTCAGTGTTGGTCTCATAGCAAAAGTTGTTCATAATGATGAGTACAATGACCTCTTAAAAGGTATTGGGTTCATTCTGGTACAAGTTTTATGTAAGTAGGTTTAGCCTGTTCACGAATCCACGTTTAGGGAATGGATCATCATTACTTCCGCTGAGTAAAACACTGAGGGCTTTTTCCTAACTAACTTCTAACTTACTTGGCTAATAATTTGATAGAAATTCCATTCCATTCCTTAAATTATTCAGTAAATTTGTCGCTATTTGATCTTCGTGTGAATCGAGAAATAGACCCTGAGTCTGAAAAACTAGACAACAAAATACTTGCCTCGATTCGATTCAGATTTCCTTGTAATGATTGACATAGACAAACGTTCAATTTAAGTAAGAATAATATGTCAATCTCAATTCAACCAATTTGAAAGCTAACACGCGCTGTCAAAACATTTGAAAACAATGGCTACGGTGGCGAGGTGTCGTCTGTCACCAGGGTACCAGGGTAGCAGGACGCAGGGGTGGCTACCCTTAACTAAACTAGTTAGCAGTAACAAGCCTAGGTGGCCCAGAAGGCGGTCCCAAGCGGCGGTCACATTTCATTTCGGAACAATTTATTTTATTCAGTAAATATTAAATAGTTTGGGGATTGTGTGCGTAGTCATTAATTGTGGATAATTTGTGGACGCACTGATTTTTAGAAGATATATTGTTTTAAGTACATGTTTGAATGAAACATCAACTTACTGACCCAGGTATAGAATGGNGCAGTAACAAGCCTAGGTGGCCCAGAAGGCGGTCCCAAGCGGCGGTCACATTTCATTTCGGAACAATTTATTTTATTCAGTAAATATCAAATAGTTTGGGGATTGTGTGCGTAGTCATTAATTGTGGATAATTTGTGGACGCACTGATTTTTAGAAGATATATTGTTTTAAGTACATGTTGTTAGTAGTATTGTTTGGGCGTGGATGGCAAAATCTGAAGTTATGAGCAACAGCGAAAAATTTTAAAAGGTGTCTCGGGTCTGAACGGGTTTAATTTCTGACTACTAATATAGATTTTTTAAAATCTAATGATGAAAAAAACGCCTGTGACTCCTTTGAGTATTTCGCTATTCTTCATAGCTTTTCACTCTGTATATTTAAATACAACGTACATATTGCAAAAAAATACAAAAATTTCAGCGGTCACTTCATTTGGTGGTCCCGTCGAATAAAACAATAAAGTTATAATCATTTTATCATAACATCACATATGATTTTAAATTCCATCACCACATTTGGCTGTGGACATTACACAAGGTACCTACGCAGATCGTAGCCACCGTGTGTACATAATGAAATGAGTGCAATATGCGTCCTCTGTCCCAGGAGACTACACGTTCATTGTGGAATCTAAGGCGAGGGTTTAGGAATGGATGTGGCATGTTTAATTTATATACCAATTCCCGTTTCCGTGGGAGCACGGGGATAAAATATAGCCTATGTTACTCGCTGATAATGTAGCTATCCATTGCTGAAAGAATTTTTCAATTCCGTCCAGTAGTTTTTGAGTTTATTCATTACAAACATACACACACAAAAATACATTTTTTTCCTCTTTATAATATTATAGTGTAGATGTTTAGTTAAAGTCATCATCGTCCACTGCTGCACACATAGGCCTCCCAAAAAAAAAGTGTTTAGTTTCAGTATTACCAAGTAGTGTCGGCTACATCTTGGGCACCTTGAAATCTATTTTTTATTGGAAACCTGAAATACGACTTACTCGTATTCTTACTCTTCTCGTCTACGAAGATGCGTGTAGGTACGTTTATCAAACACTTTGAAAACAGTTAAATCTCCAGCATCAAGAACAGGGTTAAACTTTTGAAAGCCCTAAAATCATTATAAGATATAAAACTCTTCCATTACTGACAGGCTGAGTGACTGACAGACAAAGCACAGCCGAAACTACTACTACTACTACTACTACTACTACTACTACTACTACTACTATGAAGTCGCTATCGAGATTCCGCTCCAAAAGAGAAACGGAGCTATACATAGCGTAAAACACAATCCCTTTTACATCGTCGGAATTGGATGGCATTAGCACGTCATAGTACCTGGACGTAGAAAGCTGAAATTTGACATCTTAAGTTCCTTCAGGGGAGCACTAAGAGAGGATTTCCCGAAATCCTACCGGGAACGGGAAAAAACGGGATATGCGCGTACGAAGTCGCGGGTAAAAGCTATTGTATTAGAAGCCGCAGCGTATTCCAGATTACAGTATCTTTCAAAGCGAGAGTGAACTAGCATTTTCTGAGCACGATAGCTCGAGGGCCACATCCATCGCTTACCATCAGGTGTGATCGATGTCAAGAGCGCACTGTGTAAAAATATCTATCGCATTGAGCAGCAGCTTCCAGATTTCCCTACGAGTCAGACCAATGACACCAAGGTGTCAGTCGAACGTAGGTTATCTATGCAATTGAAGGGTCCAAAGCATAGTTTGCAATAAAACGATCACTGAAACCAAACACTTTTTATTACCATCTCCTCACAATCGCAACTCCATCCACAGTTCAGGTCTCCCGGGAGCACACCCCAGCGCGATCTATTCTGATTTATTTGTCCTCCCTCGCTACTGAGGACATTATCGTGTTCCTATATCGACGTACGGATGGCAGCTAGTGTTTGCGCACTGGTGTTGCCTGTGTTTACTCGTCGTTTGTTTTTAACGCTGTTTACCGACACTGTTTGATGATACTTTCAGTTGTCATAGTCTATTGAGAGGGTGGAATTTTAGAATTTGATTGCGTTACGTCGTGTTGGGTGTACAGTTGACGTTTCTTGGCGGGATTTTAAACAGTCATTATGTTTAATTTTTTTTACTTTCATATTATGGTTTTCAGTCTACCAATAGGTAGTGTAGATGATGGCCAATATTTTTGAAAGTGTAGTTCTTGGCAAACTTTTTTATGAGTATTTTTATTTAGGCACAAAATAATTGAGCCATATTTATCTCGCTGAGGTTAAATGCCAGGTCAGCTGTATCATTAAAACTTGTTAGACTAGCTTTTGATCCGATGTAGAAATAGATTTATTAGTCATAGACAACAGGATCTACGAGTTGTTTTGCCAATCACTAATTAACTAACCAATAAACTACTAAATATTGACAGCTATGTGATATCTATATTAATGGCAATTAACTAGAGAATTCTAGATTGATGAATTATTATGTTGCTTAATTTATTCAAATTCATTGATGTGACATAAAAAGGTGTCGTTTTAATCGTAAAAAACACGCTCTACACCCGTGGGATATGCAAATAGTGTAGAATTTCGCATTTATAATTCAAATCCGACCGAACTTTGGCGAATTTCCTCCCCCAATCCGCACACAATTGACGTCTCGCCCGCGACCCGCGCTTTTGTGCGCGCGACGTGAATGCGCCGCCTAATCTCGATCACGTGACCGCCACGCGCGCCTCTCCTGCATACGACAAGCCCGTGAATAGACAACTTTAGAAATGGTTCCCTTCAATGCATCCAAAAAAACAAAACACAACTCTATTCCTGCAACGGAAATGTCAAAATGCAACTATCAAATTTTGGCGGATAATTCCAAACAAGATAGCTGCCAAGTAAAAAAGCGTGTCCTTTATCTTAACTGATTGGATAATCTGTGTTCAAACGCTATAGTATATCGTATCGGAAACAGAAATATAACTCCCTTCGTCCTGATTAAGTTTACTGGTGTGGGGCGGTCCCGAGTGCGAAATTACAGTGATTTTTTGACGTCAGTATCGGGTTTCCTTTGTGTCGGGTACAGTTTTACGTAAAATCAGGCAAAAATGGTCGGATCTAATTATTAGCTTTGTCCCCGATCCTTGGGGTTCGATTGTTGATATAATGAAGTAGGATACTTTGGTTACAGATTTATTCGTGATTTTTGGATTAAATGTATTGTGTTGCTAATAAAACTTGTTTTATTTGGGGTTTTTATGTGATAGTTTCCAAAATTAGTTGGTTGTGTGAAGTAAAATGGCTTGTATGTTTCCAAACCCCAATGCCTTTGTTTCGTCATATGCAAAAACCTATGCTTAAGCTTGCTTTTAAATTGAGATGAGCTGATTATATATTCTTCAACACATTTGCTCAAAAAAAGGATTTACGAAGCCTGTATAAAATGTTCGAAAGTTGAAAATTACGAATCATACATTGGAACGTGCTATAAAATAGGTACTCTCATCTAAATACCTATTTTACCTCACTCCTCGTTGTATAGAGCCGTGCGTATTCTTTACGGTTTTTTTTAATTACCATTAAAAATATAAGAATTCCACCAAAGAGTTTCACATTACTAGAATAAATAAACTGCATGATCGAACCTCCTTGGAAGCGCTTTTGCTCAATACGTTTGTCTCATTTTAATACTAAAGACTATATATACTACTACTACTTCTATGACCTAGACTAGAGTCAAGAGCAAACCCATATTAAAAAAAATAATAGAAAATGAGGCGTAAAAATGTAGTTCTAATTTTCAACACGCGCACGTGGCGCTATTTGCAAATTCGCGCTATTTTCATAAAAGGAACGTCAAGGATTGTTGCGACTTTCCCACTGATATCTAAAACAAAAAGTTTGTTTCATTACCTATTAAGTTAGTTTTAGTTAGCCTTAAGTTAGTTTTAATTTTATTTTTTTTATAATGTTAAATAATAATCGTTATCAAATTCATTAAATGAAATTCTATTTTAAATAAGTATTGTTTTCAATGTCATTAAATCAAATTCTATTTTAAATAACTATTATTTTCAATTTCAATTTCATTAAATCAAATTATATTTTAAATAATTATTACTATCAAATTCAATAAA
>NDFZ01001939.1:0-12674 GCA_002192655.3 Mamestra configurata | reverse complement strand
ATTTGAACTAATTTCATTTCGCCGAATTTTCAAATGCACTAATTTTATACTTTATACCCTATACACCTGCCACCCTCAACTATTGTTACCAGGAGAAACTGGATGCAATCTGGACTTTAGGGCACCCCGACTCGGATAGGTTAGGTTAGAAGGGGATGGCGGGGTCGTGTGAGCGAGCGAAGCGAGCGAATAGACCCCGCCATCCCCTTCGTGGTTATTTTTTTTATAAACCACCCAGAAGTAGGAGCCCCGCGCAGCGGGGCTTCGTCGACCAAGCTCACCCTCGACCATGCATAGAATATTTTAAGGTTTGGTTAAGTGTTAAATACATGGTTATACCGTCTGAACATTACATCAAATGAACATTATACCTTTTGATCATTAGCACAAATGTTGTTATAGCAAATAAATATTCAATGAACTGAAAATTCTGTCAAACGATATTATACTGATGATTTTCTTAAACATTGTTCGATTTAGTAATATTATATCAAACGTTGTTCTATCAAACAAGGGTGAACCTGTGCTT
Source organism: Mamestra configurata (assembly GCA_002192655.3). Taxonomy (NCBI): domain Eukaryota; kingdom Metazoa; phylum Arthropoda; class Insecta; order Lepidoptera; family Noctuidae; genus Mamestra; species Mamestra configurata. The sequence continues at coordinate 12,145 of NDFZ01001939.1, read as the reverse complement.
TTTACCTACCATGAATTTTATTGACAAAGAATGGGTACAAATAAAAATTAGTTGTTTTTAATTAAAAGATAAAATAAATGGCAAGGTCTGTGCTAGTATTAACTGAAGTCCCAACCAACTGGTCTGTAGCCAATCGATTCTGGAAAAAAATATATAAATTTAGTTACAGTGAGCAGTCAATCCAATTGATGCCAGCTCACTTCATACTTGCTCCACCTATGTTATCATGGTGGGATTGATATAGAATAGCATAACAGTGCTTTCTTCCTAGAACTAGAAGTTTTAGCCAATCTGTGAAAATGTACAATGATTATTAAATTGTCGGTTGACATATACATAGTATACCACCCAGGCATAGTGAGAAGTTTCATATACATAGCACATTTATTATTTATTAAAACACCAGCAAATAACAACATTAATCAGAAATGATATATAACAGTATCATATTGGTACCTACATATTTAAACATTTATTTATGAGTGTACTCTGTTTTTAGCGGAGGCTCATCATCCGGTGTGACAATTGAAGAGATACCGAACATTCCTGACAATCCCGCGATAACCAACCTGAACTCACTGCTGTCAGACATTTATGTGAGGTACATTAAAAAGAGGGAGTTTGGTCTGCACTACAAAGTATTTGACACCATTTTCCAAGATCTGCACAAGAAGATGAAGGAAGTGGATCCTTACTACAGGAAATATTCAAGCACGGTGCGTATCTTGCGACAGCGAACTGTACATCAGTTTTAACAATGGAGTATTTTCCTGAAAAAATCCAAATTACTTATCACAAAAATTACCAATAGTACATTCAATACATTGCGTTGAAATTTCGCGTGTCTCTGAAATTCACCTGAACTTTGATGCGCTTTATCTTTGCCAATTTTGATTGATTTGAAAAAGCAAAAAATAGATAAGCATCTAATATTTTTTGAAAATTTAACTGACAGAACAAATAAGTAGAATAATTTATTTTTCGATCCAGGAAAATAGTACATTTGTTGATTTGTCGCAAGGGCAATTTTCTTTGCAAATGTTACCTACCACTGATGATCGTATGAATCTATGACTTACTTAATTGGAAACAATGCATGCTTCAAATTGATTGCTCATACATAACCATTTATCAGCAGCGTGGTTCATTTGATTTTAACTTTTATTTCCATTGGTGTAAGGTTTACATCACAATGACTGACGTACACTTGTGAAATGCAAACTATACCTAGGTACCTAATAAATTATATGGGCAGCCGTATCCAGTATGTTGAATGCATAATAATGAGAGCTCCTCTGTCAAAGGGTGCTCAATACTTCCAGGTTCATTGTCATCTGAATGTGAGCGTTTCATACAAACTTAACGTTCTGGGAATGAACTGATTATAATGAAACTTGGTATGCATACGCAAGATATCCAGGTCTAAAGTTTAGAGGAGAGTGATTTTATGTTTTCTATAGAAAGTGAAAAATCACTATCTTTTCCCCGGAACCCTTTTTCGAAAATGTTCTGAACGATTTTCATTAAAAATTAGTTCATTAATTTCCAAGAATAAGGACAGGAAGTTAGTATGAAACACCGTGAGGAGTAAACGCTCTTAATGATATTTCGATTTCGACGACGGCACTTCTATTAAGCTGATGCCAGCAACTTCATTTGCGTAGAACAAAGACTTACAAAGACCCCATTTCCCCCCTTTAAGATGAATTTTCCAAAAAATATTTCTTAGAGGAAGCTTAACATACGTTATAAAAAAATATAATTTACTAAGTCGCTATGTAGTATAGTGAGACCATAAGGATTTCATGTTTTTTTATTCTCATAACATATTTTTAGGTGCAATTTGCCGGCAGCCACTACGACAACTTGCGTATCGTAAAACCGGACGAATTTGACATGGACATTGTGATCGGGTTGCCTCTCAACATCAAGACTGACGCCCTGAACCCGCAAGGAAGTGACATCATCATTGACGCGAAGGCGCCAGGGTTCGTTGAGCTCAGGATGGGCGTCCAGTTCCAACGGCTGCCTTTCAGGGACGCTGACGAGTGGCTCATCAACAAAGCCGCGTTCGAGTGGAAAGACGACAGCAACTATCTTCTACGTTCCAAGTTCTCTGATTGGTTCAAAAGCGTTGTGAGCAAAGCACTCAACAAGCTCGAGATGAGTCCTAACGGACGTCCTTTGTACTACGTGGAGGGTGTGGCTTACGTCATTGATAGATCTGAGTCGGGGCCGGCGATGACGCTGTTGATCAGTAACAAGTCGAGGAACTTCAAACTGGATGTAGACCTGGTGCCGTGTTTGAAGTTCCCCGAGGAGCGGTGGCCGATCAGCAAGGCGTACCGGGAGATCCCGCGCGAGTGCAAGAAGGACTATTGGATGGTGGTGGGCAAGCCGAACAAGGCGTCTCCGTGCGCGTTCGACCAGAGCCGCTCGTGGCGCATCGCGCTGCACAACCAGGAGCGGCAGCTGATGCACAACTCCAACAACTTGCGACAGGCGATCCGATTCGTAAGTACCTACTATTTAACCTAACTTACTAATAAATGAGAGTTTTGATGAATGGATGTTTGTTACTTAAACTCACCAGAACGGCTGAACGGAACTGCATGAAATTTGGCACAGAGCAATGGAACTTTTTTATGCGAAGAGTGTGTTCCCCTGGGATGATTTCCGACATTCACGCGGGCGAAGCGCGGAAGAAGTAGTTCAAGATTATTTTTCGATGTACACATCTACTATGCCATGACCTCCCCTAGTTGCTTTATTGTAACACATTCCGTATACAGTGACGGTCAGACAAACGCTGTCACATTTACATTTTTAGGTTTCTTAATTAAATGGACCAAAAAACAATTTTCAGCATTTCATACACTTAGGTAACAGCTGCGATATAATAGTACCGGTCTTACTTTTTCAATTCGACCTTTTTCTGACCAAAATTATTACTGAATTTCATTCCTATAAATATATTGTAGTTAGTTTAAGCACTATCCTAATAATTCATTTTACACCTTGTTTCAGTTAAAAAAGCTCCGGGATTCACTTTGCATGAACAAAATTGCAAGCTACTATATCAAGACTCTATTCTTCTGGGAGATCGTCGCGGTCAACAACATGGAATATTGGCAAAGAAACAGTCCAGCGACGCTTTTCAAAGTTATGGTCAAGAGGCTGTATGAGGCTTTGGTGATAGGAGACATTCCTTACTTCTGGAACAAGAGCAATAACCTGATAGGAGCAGTAGACAGGAAAGTCTTGAATGAGTACAAAACTAAACTTGAACCTCTTTTAATAATATTAGAGCAGCCATCTCAATACAAGTCGGTCGCAAAATATTTGCTGACTCGGGCCGAATTTGAAGATTACAACGCAAAGATTTTACATATTTAATATTCTGGTAGCTAAAGCAGGTGCAGCTTCATATAGACTGGGATTTATATGAACTTATTTAACCCTTAAAAGTATATTAGTTCCGGTCGCTGGCGGTTATTGTAGCTTAAAGCGGCCTTATCTTATAGTGGACCTATTTCTTCCAATACTTTTTGTAAGACACCCCTTACACAGGGATTTTTGGTGCTAGATATGTAGGTAATTAGGTAGACCTGCTTGATTAGATAACGTAGATAAGGGCGAAGTGAATTATTTTACAAAAGCCTAATGATAAATAAAAGATGTAACCATATGATTAGATAATTTTATCTACCTACACGAACGAAGAACCAGAATATAATTTTAAATCAGAATGTGTTCTGAATTCATTTTTTTTTTGTAGGGAATTAAGGATCTTTAATTCCAATTCCCTACAGAAAATATGAATTCAGAACCCATTTTGATTGGTAGAGAATGCTTAGGCCCCTTGGCCAATCAAAGTTTGGGTTTTATGATAATCAAATTCGAATGCATGGTTTTATTCCGCCAAGCTCGTTCCATCATCAGACCACAAGACGTACGGCGATGCGCCACCGGTACATGGTGGACATCCCACCCACACGCACAAAACGTTTTGAGAACACATATATTTTGCGTACAGCTAAGGAGTGAAGTCCCATGCCAGTCTGTGTTTCCTGATAACCACAACCTGGGAGTTTTAAAGTCAAGAGTGAAAAGGTTACTTCTTGACAAGCGTGCTCCATCTTCGACCACATCATCGCTTACCATCAGGTGAGATAGTGGTCAAACGCGTGCCTATCAATAGTAAAAAAAAAAGTATGAAGAATCTGCTAATCAGCATTTAAACTAATCATATGGTTAGATTTTTTATAAAAATCTCTATCAGAATTTCATGAAAGCTGCTGAATCTTGATAAAAAAATGACTGTTTTTTTTATACGTATTGTATTATTAGGATAGGTACTATACCTTATTTAGAAGAGCAAAAGACTGAATAATGCATGGCAATTTTTCTCAATCTTTCGTTACCCTGAAAAAGGTATAGTGAGATTCCTGTGATAATAATTATGTGTTATTAATTGGTGTAACCGTGTATTGTTTAATGACGTTGTGGTAATTAAAAAATAATGTAAGTATCTGTTTTTATTATTTTCCTATCGTTGTTTGTGGAACATAAAAAGTAGGCACTTAGTATGGTCACCATTAGAAGTTGATTAGCTTGTTAACTTAACAATTATTATGAATTTATGACATTGTGGCTTTTCCTTTTCCGACATCCGTGTGTGCACGAGTTTTTAAAAATACAAATTGCAAGTTTTTAATCGACTTTAGTTGCTGACTGTACTTCCCTGTATCTTTTGGAAGAATGTGCGCATTAATAATAACAAAATAATATTTTCAATAAATCATGTCCTATTATTGTTTCCATTACTTAGAATTTTTGTAACAAATAGCATTTTATATCAGGCACTTAAGCAAAAAAAAAAACCAAAATATATTATTTTAAAATTATTGACATTTTAATATTGAACTATGCAATTGTGTATGATTAGAATTATGTATGTTTTTATTGAATAAAGATGTATTTAGAACTTACAGCTTTGTTTTAATAAACATGTTTTATGCCTAAAAATAGAGAACAGCCATACTCAACCTGTTTAGAGTTCCGTGAATGAAAAACGGAACCATTCGTGTGTTTGTATGTCACAGCCAATTTGCTCCGAATAAACTAGATCGATTCAGCTGAAATTTGGTACACATACCTTATGAAGGAAAACCCAAACAACTATCGTCAAATAGCTCTCTTGCCATCAGCCTCAAATTTTTTTGAAAAGCCATGTGTGACTTTTCATTTATACATTTTGCGAAAAATATAATATTTTTGATGAATGCAAGAATGGCTTTCGAAAAAAACGATCCACCACCTTAGCAGTCTATAAGTATATCCAAGAAGCCCTTAACATCATTAATAACAAAAAATACGCTGTAATNCCACCTTAGCAGTCTATAAGTATATCCAAGAAGCCCTTAACATCATTAATAACAAAAAATACGCTATAGGAATATTACTAGACATGACCAAAACCTACGACAAAGTACAATTTGGGATATTGCTAAACAAATTATACGGAATAGGTGTGCGCGGAAAGGCTCACGAATGGTTAACATCTTACCTAAAGAACAGGAAACAGTTAGTTGAGATAGAATACTTTAACAAAAAATTAATTAATTGAAAAAATACGGTCACATAGTAAAGCTAATTGCTTCGCGCGCGCCTCAATTCCTCAAGGAAGCGTCATAGGATGCCTCTTATTTTTAATTTATGTTAATGACCTACCTGAGAAGACCATTGAAAAGCCATGTGTCTTATTCGCGGACGACATATCCATATTAGTCTCATGCCTAAACAATGACAATAAACTCTCAATTCCATACTGACTGAAACATGCAACTGGATGAACGAACAAATTAATAACTTTCCACCCATACCAAAAAACCCCTTTAACTTTTATTTTCAATGACTCAACATTAGAATTAGGTATTCGTACCGTATTAGGTTCGGAACCCTTTGTGTGCGAGTCTGCCTCGTACACCCCGTTTTTTCTTCCTGGGCCACAAAGCACTTATATCTATTATTATCTTGACAGGCTTCAATTAACTCCAGTAGAAGTAAGTATCTTCATGAATGGGATTTTTGAATTTGTAACAAAGGTCAGTTTTCGATAAAATTGCTAGGCAAACCACATACCCTTGGCGACAATGGAAAAACTGCTCGTTTACCCGTTATGTTTGGTGTCTGCACGATGAATCCCATTGCAACTCCTTGCACTATAACTAAAAAAAAGTCTGGCAGACAATATTTACCATGAAAATACGTTGATCAAACCATGATCAAACCTGTAAAAATGACATAACTCTTCCATGGCACATACATAAAATATAAATACAAAATTCTAAACAATGCCAACAATAGCAAGTGTTCCGCGGGGCAGGTTGAGATGGGCGACCGTGGAGAAGACAGCGGCTTCATTCAGCCTCAGGCCGGTGTGCTCATCAGCGCTGGTATCCTAGCACTGTTGTACAAAATGTTCTTCACCAGTGGAAGTGTTCCTAAAGTAAAGTATTTTACATATAACCAACAAATAGCCTCTCCTTGCTTGTGCACATGCTTGAAGGGAGGGCAGGACCCGGTGAGATTATCGTTCTTTTTTTTAGATGTATAATCATTAAATCAGCCTCAAACACTCAGCCATATTTTCTTGACCACAAAATCGACAAACTTATATCAACATACTCAAAATAATTTATAACAATAGCACAGGAAATGTTAAACTTAATTTTCCCGGTTAAACTTTTAAAATAGATAAAGGCGTAAAACAGGGTTAGGTACCCGCTCTCCCAAACTATTCACTAATACTCTCGAAGCGGTATTTAAGAACCTGGCAAACTCGTGGTCTTGTAAAAGTATAGCAGTTGGTGGCAAAACACTTACCTTCGTTTCGCTGATGATATCATCCTATTTCACCGACTGCTGCCGAGTTGCAAAATATGCTCCAAGATCTGAGCACAGCAAGCCTTGAGGTTGGACTAATGATGAATCGGTCAAAGGCTAAAGTCATGCATGACCAATAGCACAAAAAGCAAGGCTGAGGTAGATGGGCAAGAAATCCACTACGACGATGAGTATATTTACTTGGGCCAGCTAGTATCCTTCGAAAACAGGTAAGACAATTAAGTCGACCGATGTGTCCAAAATGCCTAGAAGAGCTACTGGTCCATGAAGTCGCTGATGACGGGTGACCCGACCTTTATCCCTGAAGCGCAAACTCATCGACAGTGCATTCTGCCTACCATAACCTACGGTGCGCGAACTTGATCTCTGACCGAGTCTCAAAAGTGCAAACTCAAGGTTTGCCAAGGGCGATGGAGCGTAGCGTTCTAGGTATTAGGCTTAGCGATCGAAAATGTAATACCACGATTCGCTCCAAAACAGGGATCGCCGATGTGGGCAGTAAATCTGCCAGGCTGTAGTGGGATAGGGCGGACCACATACATATGTAGGATGCACTAAGACAGATGGGCCTGAGTCGTTACACAGTGGGAGCCAGAGGACGGGCGCCGTGACGACTTGGAGGCGTTCATGACGGATTTGTCGGAAAGAGCAACACACCGGGAAGAGTGGAAGGCTATGGGGGAGACCTTTGCCCAGCTGTGGGACAATATAGGTTGATAAAAAATTATTTAAAAAATCATCAAATGACTCCTTCCGCTCTGGGCGGACCAGAAGAAAGTGTTCTTAGGGCCCGTTCTCACTAAGACGGACCGTCTGTTCTCGGTTCGTCTAAAGAGATGGATATGCCAGTGGCAGTTCAATTAGACGGACGTTTTTCCACTGCGAAGAGCCGTCTAAACGCCTGGAATAAATCTGCCAACGAGACAGCACCAATGTGCCTCCCTCCTACCCCTCGATCCCCACGGATTACCTCGCAAATATCATTTCGGCTTCTGCGCTCGTGCAAAATGGATGTCGATGCTTGTGCTTTTTGATATTGTTAGTCAAAAATAAAGCTGTCTTGTGGGACAAAAGACTTCCCGTAGAATAGGATGCGCCCAATTTTTTCTTTGACGTTATTATCTTCTTTTCTTTAAATACCACCACGGTACTGGGATTTCGTCGTCGTCCATCGTGTACGAAGACTGAATGCAAACTGATCGGAGCCGGCCGGTGCATGTGCGATATCGCACGTCCGGCCGCCGTATTCTATTTAAACAGACGGTTGGTCTAAGTGGGAACGGGCCCTTACTGACTAAAACCTACCAGTGTTCCTCCAAATGCCCTTTGCGTTCCAGGGCCGCGGTAACTCTTTCGAACAATTCCGCAAACCTGGCAGGCACTGGCCCTAGCGGGCCCTGTTCATTATGATGACATTTCTTTGAGCGCGCGTCGAACACAACGCGCCGGCGAACTTATCCTGGTCATTATCGGACGGCGAGCCACCCATCGCTCGCAATTCGCAAGCCCGTGCCTACGGTGGCCAGAAATCGTCCTGCGAGTCCCGACGCCCGGGGGGCGACGGGCGTCATCTTCTGCTGCGCATGCATTAGCTACTGCTTCGCAGAAGGAGGTACTGCTTCCCATACCCTCTCGCTCTGGCGTACGACTGCCCAAACGCTTCGTTTGCTAGTCCAACAAAGAGTCGAGAGATATGCGGGCTCTCAAAAAGGTATCTTACCTATGTACATGCCTACTTACGTCTGGAGCAACATGCTAGCAGTAGATCAATAAACTCTTTACACCAACTTTGTTGAGTGGGGACTTTTTAACATTTTTCGAGAAAGCTGGCAAGCCCGTTAGTAGGTCACAACAACAGCAACAGCGACCTTGGACCAAGAAAGCTGTGAAAATTTGCACGATGGTGCCTTTTAAGGTTTGGCTACACGCTCAACTAATTACAACTTTAAACTCACTAATTATAAAACACAAATTCACCACTGATCACTTTAATCGCACTTGAAGATCGATTCCGAAGTATTCGCTTGCATGCGGCATTCATTCTGGCGCATAACAGTACGTATACATATATCTCAAATGTTTTTTACAGTGCCAATTTCATAACTACTTCGGGTGATTAGGAACTCATTCCTCTACTGCGTCGGAACAAAGAAGAATTTGTAACGTCAACGGTGTGTTTTACACCCGTCATCAAGTGACATCAAGCAAAATGGAGCTCTACAATAATGTTACCTAAATATAGGTTACCTATATACCTAATCATGCAAGTTAAACTGGAAAACCCACAACTAAATCCTCGATTATAGACAATTTAATTTACATTAAGTATGTGTGATTGGTGAGTATTTTTAATCTTACGAAGGTACCAACGTACGAATCGATTTCGCCTCTTTAATTTTTAAGACCTAGGTCTTCTCTTTCTTAGTGTATCGATAGCAAATACAGTGTTTTTGAATTTAAGTTCGTTTTCTTATGACCGGTTTCTGAGGAACTTTATCGGTCGTTTATCAATTGTGCTTGGCCCAGTACTCAGCTACGGAAACACCATTCGCTGATGCAGCCATAAGGTCCATATGTATAGGTGACAATGCATGCGGCCATGAAAGGTGCAAGGCCATGAACTGTTGCGGAATTTGTTTGAAAGAGTCACCGCAGCCCTGGAACGTAAAGGGCTTTAGAAGGAACACGGATGGATTTTAGTCAGTAAGAGTCTTACACGCCCTCCCGCTCCACCCAGAGCGGAAGAAGTCATTTGATGATTTCCCATCCTTAAAAAAAAAAAGGTCATGTACTGCGGAGACACCTTGCAAAAACTGAAGATCGAAGCCAACCGAAAACCCTTACCTGCTTACCCTTACCAGGTTTTGTTTACTTCGGCCGACCTGAGTGCGGAACATCCAAGTCGGCCACAGAAACGCGTGCCCAGGTGGAAGGTTGTCTTTTCTTGCCAACGCTCGCATCTTTCCGAGGTGGTGTTGCCACTAAAAGCCATTAACCATCTAATGTTTTTTTTTATCGGTGTTAGGCACCACCTCCTCGCCGCGAGACAGAGATATGATCGTGCTGCCATGTCATTCTATAGCTTGAACCTGTTTTCACTCTCCAGTCACACGGCTATATTACCTATTGCGGCGATTCACTCGCTCGTAGAGGTGGCGCCTTACAGTGAGAATCGACATTCCAAGTATGATTATCATGGGCGTGCAGTAGGCTACAGAAAGGGTAGGCCAGCCCATACATAATGCCCAAAAAAAAAAACAGACCTCATTATACAGGGTTTAAATCACGATACTGACGGACGATGCAAATTTTCGCTTTTTCATTTTGAAAGTGGACGAAAAATTGTTTTTGGTGTAATCCACTATTAACCAACACTATGATGAGTATGAATCTTTTCAGTAGTGAAGAAAGAGATCGACGAGCGCGGGAACGAGCGAGGAAGGAAGCGGCGGAAGCACGTCGCTTAGCTGAGCAGGCTGAAATATCGGACAGTGATTTTTATGGCGGTGCACCCCCCCCGCCGCGGTTCAGCCCTGTCCAGTTAGCCCTGGGAACCGTCGGCTTCCTATTCGCTCTCATGGCCCTGATATTCAAGACTGCGGATAATGATACGTTACACGCAATTCTCAGCAAAGTTGGACTTGGACACCTGGTTCCTAAGACGAAGAAGTCGGGGTGTATCTGCGTCGACTCGGCAAAACAGGTAATTTTCTCGTAATTAAAAACATTTATCTTATAGTCTATACCTATCTTAAAATCTGCGGAGACAAATGTCGTTGTGATGGAATTTTTTTATTCGGTGTTCAAAGTCTGCGCAGACAAAAGTCGGTGTCGTATGAACTCACCATTAGCGACATTGCTTTTGCGGGCGATTTTGAGTCGGTCGACGACATCTTCATTTATGAAAACAGCTTTTGTTCCGCGCAACTGAACTGAAAACCAAAATCAGCTGTTTCAAACGTTCAGTTAGTAATTGTCCATAATCGCCAAATAGATCTGAATCATACGTTAAATCAGCGCGGGCGGTATTGGGATGGGTCGCGGGATTACAAGAATTGCTTGAATTGCAGGGTGACGGAGTACTAAAAGAAAGATTTGCCAGAAAGTGTCTCACGAATCACGGAACGTAGGTATCTGGAAAGCCTTAGTAATGAAGGTGAAACGGGCCTGCTACCATTTCCAACTACTTATTTGTGTGAAGCAGGATTTTCGCCTTGCTTTCTTAAGAAAGTTAATACTATTATTGTATTATTACTGGGTGATAAATAAAATATTACGGTCGCGGACTTCAGACTTCAGATATATGTATACTTTGGGTCACCAGCCAAAAAGGTTAAGAACGGCTGCGGTTAATAAACATTTATTATTTTCAGAAATGGCCCCCACCCCCGCCGCCGCCACCCAAGCCGCCGTGTAAACCAAGGAGATGCTAAAGTCTTATACATTTTAACCCATTAACGCCCAAAATTAAACTAGGTACTTGTGAATATTACTTGCACTTCTTATTCATTGCATCAATGTGGACCAAATAAGAGGTAGGTACATAAAGAAAAATCGGTGGAAAAATAATTATTTTAGAAATTACATGGGTGTACAGTTAGGTAAACTGGGCAGATTAGGAACGAAATTGTCCATAGCATGGCCGTTCCACACGCAGCGTTTTCAAACGGAACTAGCAATGCCAACGGACGCTGTTGTGGCAAATAACATATCATAATGGATTTTCGATGCGTTCTGGATTAAGACCGTTTTTTTTTGGCTCAAGGACTGTTCGTTCTGGTCTCTGAACAATAACTGATCTAAATATATTATGTCACCTCTGTATTCTTGCGAAGCACAAAATGCAGCTGCCTGCATGCAGCCACTCATTACAGACTGGTCAACGGAGTCATTTGACCGACCACTCCCATTTGTTTGTAATGTTTACATTTTGTTTGTGCACATTACATCATCTCTCCTCTCTCCATTACTTCCTCAAGGTTATATAACATTTAAATTCGAGCCCGTTGTAACGACATTATGTTTATTACTTACCACCGTACGATTGTGATTTGGTTATTCTCACAAATCGGCTGTCGTACTGCGCCCTCGGCTGTTGTTTCATTCTCTCGTATTTAATTGAACCTGTTGCTCTGAAACCCAAGATTCGCACATCATGTAACTAACTTATAATTTCTGAAAAAGTTATCGAAGTAAGATACTTTACAACTCTCGAATCTAGAGGTTAGCAGGTACC
>NDFZ01001938.1:0-15710 GCA_002192655.3 Mamestra configurata | reverse complement strand
AGACTATCAAATTTTGATGCATAAAAAAGTATTCCAAATGTTCAGTTGACAATTTATCGAGAGGTTACAATCCCTCAAGTTATTTTATAATCTTACGAAGTTTGCTATTTTCCGATGACATTTATAAAATTGAATCCCTATTTCCCTTGATCACGGCATCACGCGTGAACGGCTGGACCAATTTCGCTAATTCTTTCTTTTTGTTGTATTTCTTATAGTCAGGAGGGGTTCTCATGAAAGACAATTTTGAAAAAAGTATATACCCCGGGCGAAGCCGGAGCGGGCTAAATAGTAATATAGGAATACAAATAAACAACGTGTAACAAAATAAATGCAGTAACTGAAATGGTTATTACACTTATCATTATGAACAACTTTTACATTTTTGTCATGTGGGACCACCCCGAAATCGAGAAAAAATCTTCAATAGTATGTCATCTCTCCAAGATACAGATTTTACCTAGACTGTGAACCACAGTCCAAACAAAATGAATTGTTAAAAAGGTACAAATAACTTAATTATATTGTAAACTAGGTTTTGTCCGCGACTTCCTACGCGCATATCTCATTTCTTCCCGTTCTGTGGGAAATAATACAATTACTAGATTTAACTAATTAAACTTCGTTTTATTGCACGATAGTGAAATACAATCAATGACTTGACAAATATATATTGCAAGGACAGTGGCGCGGAAGGTGGCCAAAAACTGTACTACATTAAGTTTTAAATTGTGGCAAGGGCTATGTTTACATTCTTCCAACATTCTCTCTTAAATATAAGCCCATCTTGAATGAACAAAAAAACAGCTTGGAGTTTGTCGTTGCTTTCGTGAGAGCATCCGCAACCATCATATCAGTCTGTATATAGCGGACTTCAATTGTCCCTCCTAGTACTTTGTCACGAATAAAGTGGTGCCTCACGTCTATGTGTTTCGTTCTGGAATGATAACCATCAGTACCTGAAAGTTTTATAGAACTTTGATTATCAGTGTAAATGATCATAGATTTATTTACATTCTTGAAATTGCTTCAGCCATAGAGCTTCCTGTACACAGGATGATAATGACATATACTCTGTTTCCGTTGTGGACAGAGCAACCGTAGGTTGTCTCCTCGAGTTCCAGCTGATTGTTCCTCCCTGAAAAACGAATGCATAACCAGTGCAGGAGCGCCGATCATCCTCTGAACTAGCCCAATCAGCATCACAATAACCATGAGCCATAGTCTCTTCAGAGTTCTGCTTGTAAGTCAGCCTATAATCTTGAGTGCCTTTCAAGTAACGCATGACGCGCTTAAGAGCAACCCAGTGCTGCATTTCGGGCTTGCAATTATATTTGCTTAACGTATTGACAGCAAAGCTAATGTCGGGCCTGGTTACTTGTGATATGTATAATAAGCACCCTATTATCTCCTGATAAGGAAATTCTATAATATTTATTTCCTCTGTATTTCCTTTTCTATTCAATTTTGTATTCGGTTCCATTGGGGTTTTGACCGTCTTACAATTGGACATACCATATTTTTGTAACACTTCTAGTATGTACTTTCTTTGGTCCAAGTATATTACTCCTCTCTTCCTGTCTCGTTCTACATGTATACCAATGCAATAGCTCACATCTCCAAGATCTTTAATTTTAAACTGTTTATGTAACTGTTCTTTTATATTATGTTTCTTGATTATTAGTAAATAATAACAGATCGTCCACATAGACAGCCAGGAAAGTTATTTTATTTTCATTTTCAATTCTGAAGTAAATACAGGGATCTAGTTTAGATTGGGATAGGCCCATTTCTTTCAATGTAAAGTCAATCTTTTTATTCCATTGCCTGCTGGCTTGTTTTAAACCATACAATGATTTTTTTTAATAAACATACACTTTCTTTTTGACCATTCTCATACATGGGTGGCTGTCTCATGTAGATTTCTTCTTCTATGTCACCTTGTAGAAATGCTGACACAGCATCCATTTGACATATGTCTAAATCATGTTTAACAGCTAAAGCAAACAAGTATCTCAAGGATGCAAGCCTTACAACCGGTGAAAAAACCTCAGTGTAATCAATTCCTGGTTTCTGAGAACAACCCTTTATTACCAGTCTTACCTTATGTTTTACTATGTCTCCATTTTCGTTTGTCTTTGTTTTGAAAACCCATTTGCATGGTATGGAATGTTTATCATCTGGCAGAGTAGTAACTACCCATGTGTTGTTTTCCAACAGAGATTTGTACTCTTCATCCATTGCCTGTTTCCATTGTTTTGCATTTGGACCTGATAAAGCTTCTTCAGCAGTCAGTGGATCTGGAGCCTGCGTAACACACATGTAATTATTGCCTTGCATCTTGTGTCTCTGATGTGACCTCAGTGTGATGTTTCTTTGAAAGTTATTTTCATAATCATCATCGTTATATTCATCTGTGTCAGGATAATATGTTTCCTCATCACTTCTCCTATTCATAATACAACTATCAAATGAGGTATCATTACTAGGTGATGATGTTATGTCTAGTATATTGGGTGAGCTATCATCAACATTTATTGTGTCTTCTACTGACAAATAATGTGAGTCATTTTCAGTTGGGATAGGGATAATAGCATATTGTGGCAATGAAGTAGGCATTTTCTGAGTGATATTTTCGCTGTAATCACATTTTTCGACGAATGTCGCATCTCTGCGCATTTTAAACGATTTTGTTTAGGAACATGTACCATGGCCTTGGAACCAAATATCTTCAAGTGTGAAACGTTTGGTTTCTTACCACTCCATTTTTCATACGGTGTTACCTCAGCCAGCACTCGTGACGGGGATCTGTTGATGATATAGGCTGCAGTAGCGACTGCCTCCGCCCAAAAAGATTTTTGCAGTTTTGCTTCAAACAACATGCACTTAGCACGCTCCACCAGCGTTCTGTTCATTCTATCCGCTAGCCCATTTTGCTCCGGTGTATATGGGGTGCTGGTCTGATGTTTGATGCCAGAAGCTGCTAGAAAATTAGATAATTCTTTATTACAATATTCTTTACCATTGTCGCTTCTTAGAATTTTAATTTTCTTCCCTAGTTCATTCTCTACTTCAATTTTAAATTTCTCAAACACTGATCTAATATCCATTTTATTATTTAGAAAATAAACATATACTTTTCGAGAGTAATCATCTATAAAGGTTATGAAATACTTTCCACCACCAGCAGACGGAGTCCCCATCGGACCACACAGATCTGTATGAATTATCTCAAGTAATTCATTTGCTCTAGAACCAGAATTTGGAAACGGTAATCGTCAACATTAAGTTTTAAATTGTGGCAAGGGCGATGTTTACACTCTTCCATAGAAATTTCGAGGCGAATTATACACTTAAACCTTTCTAATTAATAACCCCAACGATTGGTGAAAACCGCATGAAAATCCGTTCAGTAGTTTTTGAGTTTATCGCGAACAGACAGACAGACGCGGCGGGGGACATTGGTTTATAATATGTAGTGATATAAGGTTATTCCGTAAAAATGATCAATTAAACTGATACTAATTCTTATTTCTATTATTCTTTTCTTTTCTCTATTTCGATGCTCCTTCTAAGTACTTTCGGCTTTGCAGATGAAAAAAAATGTATTCAATAGCTACACAAAATACGTATTACGCATGTCTATTTATCTCCCAAACAACCGCCTCATGTCAGACCAGAGATGGGTTCAAACCCCATTATTAGTTTTCCAACCTAACATAAACTAGCATTGAAATGACATAACTAACAATAAACACATGCAAAACCAGACATGCTGCAAAACACATTATCTAACATAACAAAGCAAAAGCCAGCTGTGATGAAACAGCAAAGCCGATGGCACATCGGCGACTTGCAGCAAATCACGGAATCGCACGAACAATACGTAGGTACGTGTGGCCACACACATAACTACAGATTTCAACTGCTGGGTCAACATGCTTCGTGTTCCGATACTGCGTAAATCTTCGGCGTGGGGCTAGGAGAACAGCGAATGGGTAAATTTGTTTTTTTCATACTGTAGACGTATGCGGAACAGTGACTAAAGTCCCGCAAACCTCCATTGAAAAGGGAGGATCCTCCGACCAGACGGTTGTTGTGTCTGCCCGATAGTTGATATTCCGACTGTTGTAAATGTTCAAATTGCACGANATAAACTAGCATTGAAATGACATAACTAACAATAAACACATGCAAAACCAGACATGCAGCAAAACACATTATCTAACATAACAAAGCAAAAGCCAGCTGTGATGAAACAGCAAAGCCGATGGCACATCGGCGACTTGCAGCAAATCACGGAATCGCACGAACAATACGTAGGTACGTGTGGCCACACACATAACTACAGATTTCAACTGCTGGGTCAACATGCTTCGTGTTCCGATACTGCGTAAATCTTCGGCGTGGGGCTAGGAGAATAGCGAATGGGTAAATTTGTTTTTTCATACTGTAGACGTATGCGGAACAGTGAGTAAAGTCCCGCAAAGGCGCAAACCTCCATTGAAAAGGGAGGATCCTCCGACCAGACGGTTGTTGTGTCTGGTGGGCATCTGCCCTATAGTTGACATTCCGACTGTTGTAAATATTCAAATTGCACGGAAAACTTTGCTTGCGCGTTGCAGTATTTCCTTGGTAGTTCGTTACTGACAGGATAGACAGCGTTGCGGTTCTTTTTGTTGCCGTACAAATTTTGCTTCTTTGTTTTTCATGTAGCGGCATTGATGCCACTACCATACTAATGTCATATGTACATTTAATGGATTGTGTGAAGAGTGATATGAACGAAAAAGAAGCCAGTGATAGCGTGACGGTCGACCTCAAGTACCGTGGGATAAGGCAAGAAGATTCCTACTAAGGGCAAAAACCTTTGATATTTATCGCGGTTTGCACGTTAAATACTCGTTCAGGAGCGTTCAGACATGTCTATATTCCACAGCCATAATGATTACTGGGAAATTTGTGGCGCCACTTCTTCTTCCCAGCTAAAACACTATGAAGTGGTGACGGGCGGGCGTTTTGGGGGACTGTCTTTATGTAGAACGTTCAAAAAGTGCTGGCACTTAGCCTAATATGAATAAATGACTTTTGTTTTTGATTTTGATAACACTGGAAGTTCTTGAACGCTGTTTAGCTATACGAATCGGCCTAAAACTCGCGTTAACACTATGCTAAGATGAAGGAATAATCGTAACTGTTAGTAGTTGTTATACCTATGTGGCAATAAAAACGGGTTTTGTAACGGGGCCCACTTAGCAAACCTTTGATGCCAAAGCATCCTTGAATGTGCACTTGTCTTTCCTTTGTTATCTGGCCCTTTGATCATCCGGTGAAACGCTATGAGCCAGTTATATCTAAAGATGAATCGAAATTTTCACCAGTTACATGGTAGGACGATACAAGTTTTGTCGCATGATTTTTTAAACTTCTTTTGTACATCAAGGAGCCAAATATAATATGCTCTACATAACCGCAAAGAATAGAAAAATAGGATAAATATTCAGTTCCCTAATCTAACCCGCTGGTTTCGCAGCCCCAATCCTTCGTCGCCAACAATAAATATGAACACAAACCGATCTGCGGCATCGCGTGCCGTAGCAACTTAATGGACTATTAGCAACGGCCTCATGTATGGAATATGTAAGACCAAGTATGAGACTGTGTGAGGCCTTGTTCGAGACTCTATGGCAATGCAGTGCGTGTTCCGGGTTGTAGGAGCAAATTATTACGATTGCTGTAGTTAGGTACACATTGTAATTTTGCCCTTATTTGTTTTAAAATTATCGGACTAAATTAAATATTTTTCAGTTTGAGACTGGGCTTAACAAACGAAGATCGCTGTTCTTAATAGCGCTATCCTCGAAGTCAAGTAAAGTGATAGCCAACGTCGAAAAGAACAAGTAAAATATGACTAAATGCTTTTATAAGTAGCAACATAATACAATTATTAAGACTTTGAATGTATATGACTTCAGTAGAGACATTGTAAATGTTGTTTTTAATTTCACAATGAGCCCGTTTGTGACTTCGACCACGCTTGACGAAAAGCTATGGATGGGGTCAACAATGGACAAGCATACGAAGATGCTTGTTGATGCTTGCTTTAAAAGCCGAAAAGGCTACTTACACTTTCGCTATGCAAATTATGAAGATGGAGAAAAAGCACTGAATACGATCAGTCGGGATGTCAACCAAGTGCGGATCCTCCGTTCCATTTTTATATGGATTAGAAATCATCATTTACTCTTTCCGCTCTGGGCGGAGCATAAAGGAGTGTCAGACTCTTACGGACTAAAACCCATATAGATATACATAAATATACATAAAGCCCTTTGCGTTCCAGGGCCGCGGTGACTCTTTCAAACAGATTCCGCAACCCTGGCAGGCTCTGGCCCTAGCGAGCCACTTCTGCTTTGCTGAAATCTCTTTGAAGCGCGCGTGGAACACAACGCACCCTCGACCTGGGCCTGTTTCTGATCAGATGGCAAGCCACCCAATGCTCGTGGTCCGCAGGCCCGCGCTTTCTGTGAATCGCCCTGCGACTCCTCACGCCCGGGGCGTCTCCTTCTGTTGCGGCGGCTTGAGCGTGAGGTTATCCTCTCCCTCACGCAATCTGCGGTCTTCGCTAGCATTACTGCTTCGCTGAAGGAGGTGACCGCTTCCCATGCCTCCTCGCTCTTGTCCATAGATTGAACCAGGGCTGGACGCCAGAGCTCGCCGTCGCCGATTGTCTCGCCGAGGACACAGCGGTGCTCCGCCCAAGCAGTGCAGACCTCCAACATATGCTCCACCATGTGGAGTCCAATCCTCACAGTGCTGACACCCGGGAGTGTCGTCCCGCTGAATCCGAAACAGATATCTCCTGAAAAAGCCGTGTCCGGTGAGTACCTGCGTCAGGCGGAAGGTGAGGACGCCGTGGCGTCTTTCCAGCCACTCCTCAAAGAGGGTTCTTATCGCCGCAATTGTGGCGCGCCCAACGGATGGTACCCTGCAGACTATCTGTTTGTTCGTTTTCCATCAAGAAACAAACAGGATATATTATATTAGCACAATACAACAAGTACCATACTGCCAGTCACATATTTTGTGACGTTACACCCAAATTATTATTGTTACTCTCTAAAAATACAACTAGTCTATCTAAAGTACACGTTAAAAACTCTCACACACAAGTACATCGTATTAGTAACAGACAAAGGCGATGGCGGCCATTTTCTGGATACCTCCTCCCCTTATCTCGCCTCATTAATCTGAGCACTCACGGATTTATAACAGAGAGGAGAGCTAGATTATTTAACAATTAAGAGTGCTACGATTGTGTATTTAGAACATTATAAGCGATGGTATTAATAGAACTTATTTAATGTAGGGGTTGTTTTGAATCATAATTTGTTGACCTAGTACGTTCTTAGTTGAGCTCTTTAGTGCTTTTGTTAAAAGTTTTAGGACGTTTCGTAGCGTATTTTATTTGGGGCCGGTACAGCATGTATTCATAATCCATACTCATTAGCTATTTTACTGCTCACCTCATACTAAACTCAGGACAAACATACATAACAATCAACAACAACAGTATAAGACCTCCGTAGTCACCCCATTTTTTTTTTTAAACTGAGGGGCTTGTTCTTCACCTCGATCACGCCTGATGGAAAGCCTTTCTAGCCGTATCATTAATATAGTCTATTCACATTCTTTTTAGTCTCCCCATTTTCATATCTTCTACATTCATACTCACATCATGTCTCACGATACTATTACTACATTTAGTACCTATACAACTGCACTGCCCAGGCTCAAAATCAAGTCATTTATTCAAATTAGGCTGAGTGCCAGCACCTTTTGAACGTCAAAGTTAAATATTAAGACAGTCCTTAAAAACGCCCGCCCGTCACCACTTCCTAGTGTTTTAGTTGGGAAGAAGAAGTGACGCAACAAACTCCCCAGCAACACATCTGTCTTTTAAGTTTTAAAACTTGAATTTATACAGTATGCAAAGTAAGTTTATAAAACATGACACAGAAAAATTATGTGTGTAATATGTAAATAAATGAAATTTATTGAGACTTGTTAGCTTAGCTAGCACACTCCATTATGACATAAAAATAAACAAACTCAAGCTTTAACAAGTAAATCAAACTAATTAAGCCTCCAGGCATAAATGGTGTGCCCGCTAACACGTGCAATGGTATAATCTAACAATAGGATTGTGACTGGAACCACAAGTGATGAACTAGAGCCAACATAATTTTTATAATAAACTGTAAGTGACCCCCGTCAGTAACGAAGTTCCCTAAAAAATACGTTTTCACGAAATTTACACGTTTCTGAACAACCGTATGTTGAGGTTTTATGATAACATACCAATCGATCAACGTCGATCGATCGAGGATATAGAGAGAGAGAGTTACGCACCCGGCTGCGCACTCACTTGCTCGTGTGCTCATTTGCTTGTAGTAGGCTCGATATACACACGCATACACAGACAGTATACGGTATTTCATTACATGACGATTTCCACTAAATCTCACTACCCGTCAGCCGCGTCAAGGAACTTCGTTCCAAAAAAAAATCCATTGTTTAAAAAATATTTCCAAAACAATCCTCCAAAAATAAATGACACTCATCAATTGTATCTTCTAACCTCAAAAAATATAATTTCCTAAACATAAATCCCTGTCCGCAGGTAATTGCTGTTTTCACAATATAAAACAAGAATTATTAACATAAAAGTTTTCAACACAAAATAAAGTTTCGTAGTCTAAATCCCAGCCCGAGTGGGAGCCGGCTTCGTTCATTAAATAAATTAGTTCCATCTTGGAGCCAAGCGGAAGCTTACTTACTACATTTTGCTAGAAAAGAATTTCTACATCAGCTTGTAGGCGAATTTTATTATTTCGTCGATATTTTTTTCTGACTTGCATTTGGAATTATGAGACTTGCAAGTTGAAATATAGGTTAAGGGGAAATGTCGTCTTTTTTGCTCATTACTGTTATCGTAAAGCTAACAGTAATTGCGGCTATTTCTTACGTGCTGTATGTTTCGAAGTTTTTATAAATATACTACATGGAAAGTGTAATAAAAAGTCGAGTATTTTTTTTCAAGCATTTTTATTTAAACCTTGTTAGCGAAGACCTCATTCCCTGGACGCCTGAGGAAGGTCGTCGTCGTCGAGGTCGACTACGGCGAAGGTGTGACAATCTCAATATGTTTGCGAGGCATACTCGGCCAGAGATCGGGGAGATTGGGAAGGAGAAAGGGGTGAAGATTAAAGTTTGCCCAGCAATGGGACAAGACTGCAGGATTTATTATTTGACCACTTTTTCATTTGTCGGCTATAGCCGACCGGTGCGGTCAAAAAGTTAATAATTAATTATTTGATAGGTTAAGGAAACAGTATCACTAAGTTCTCAATAGAATAGTGATAATTAAACTATGTCTACTCTTTCTCTTTCTCTAAACCTACTAATTATAAACTCCTTTTTTAAATTCCGATTTTTACTATCCTGCAATCGTGTCCCATTACTGGGCAAACTTTAAACTAATATGGCCGTGTCAAATAAAAAATCATCTTCCTCATACCGTAATTAATCCCCCCTTNCTGGGCAAACTTTAAACTAATATGGCCGTGTCAAATAAAAAATCATCTTCCTCATACCGTAATTATCATCACATCACCACTCATGGCAAATATATGACACAAACTGTCAAACACTGAAACAAACATTGGGTCCAACGAATCGTCGAACAAATCATGGAACAGTGTTACAACAGAAGCGACCGTTCTTCGACTGAACAATTAAAACTTGTGTCATTTATTACAAGAGATTTAGCTTGCCTCGGAGACACCGCGTGTTACATTATGTACGTATATATACTTGTGGGTATACTAGTACTCATGTTAGGAGAAAAAGAGACGAGTACCTACCTATATGGTTATAAACATATCTATACTAATAAAATAAAAGCTGAAGAGTTTGTTTGTTTGTTTGAACGAGCTAATCTCTGGAACTACCAGTCGGATTTGGAAAATTCTTTTTGTATATGATAGCCACATTCATAAGGAATGCTATAAGCTATACAGGAACGGGAAATTCTTACTGGTACGGGAAAAAAACGGGATAACGGGAAGTCGCGGGCAAAAGCTAGTGTATGATAAAATGCGAAAGTGAGTTTGTTCGTTCGTTACCTGTGTACATCTTAATGGCTGAATGGATTTAGATGAAACTTAGCACACAGGTAGACTATGTTTTGGATTAGGACATAGAATACTTTTTATCTGGGGAGTATGTTCCCTTGAATTTTCGATATTCACGCGGGCAAAGTCGCGGGCTGTAGCTAGTGTGGATTTAAATGGCAACTGCATTTTAACCAAGGTTTGCTTAAGCCCGTAGGGTGTCTTGTCTTGTTAAGCTTGCTGTAAGCAAGACAATTGCTCGCGTAGTAGTGCATTGAATTTTCTTAGAATAGTTTCATCTTACCTCTATTCCGAGTAGACTTGTAAATAAATACACACAAAATCACGCCTTAATTCCCCGGGGAGTTAGGTAGAATTGTAGGTACCTACACAACAACAGGTACCTATAGTTCTACCTCGAACACAAACATGAACGGTCATGAGTATTGAAAAATTCCAAGTGGATTCAAATCCAATAACAGATTGGTCGACTTGAAAATCGAACCTGAAGACCCCAGGACTACTTACAAAGACCAACGAAGCATTTTAGGCCTGAACTGACGATAATATTCAAATACCTTGAGATGAAGGAATGAAACTGTATGTATGGAAGAAACAGACATGAATGAACATTGTTTTATTTCTTGTAACGGTGTTAGATTTTAATATACAATGTGGAGACACCGATACGACAATAAATGAAAACACTGACAAAACTGGCTCGTAGGAATATTTTAAACTTTCCAATTAAATAAAACGTAAAAAAACTCAAACGAGTCAAGGATAGTGACTACTATTCTGACAAAATATTCCAAGCAGTCTGTTGCAGTCAACTGAACCAACAACATATTCGTAGCAACTAGTATTGCCAGTGTTTTGATTTATTGTCGTATCATCGTCTCCACCTTGTATAAGCCAATTTAAAGACTTTGACGTTTTTATTTAATTATTGATATGGAGGAAGAGGCTATTGCCCAAAAGTGGAATATTATAGGCTGACAGCTGTACTACTTTCAAAGCCATTAAATTTATTAGCGGTCACTGGGACCAATTACTAAATCACCGAGACGTTTGCGACTCAGTGGTCGGAAAGCACAATAACAAGGTTATTAGTATGTGATGATAGATATGTTATGTAGTCGCAATTAATATTATAATTATATATTATTATATCAGTAGTTTGTGATAATAATATGAATGTACCTGCTACTGTCGTGCATATACCTGAACAAATATATACATATACAGAGATATTACATGCATAAAATATCTGATTGGATGAAGTGTGATATGGTAAGAGTCAGACAAAATTGCAATAAAGTTCATTGCCCTTTCCTTAATTTCTTTGCGTAGGTACCCGGACAATAAATAATGAATCATTTTTTATTACTAGAAAAAGTAAAGGATCACGATTAATGTCGATTCAGGACAGCTTTATGTCATTATTCCCATTTTCATAATTAAATATATGTTAATAAATGTATGTGGGTCAATGACCGTTATTGCATGTTTATATGGTGTTGACCATAGTAGTGTTTTATGGAGTGACTGTCCGTCTATCTGAGATCAACAACCCCGTTACTGGGAAATAAGAACTTAATGAAATATTTACTGAATATGATCAGTAGCTCCATACTTATATTCAGCTGCATCGGGTTAGACTTGAAGCCATCCTCAACAAAGTTGGGAAAGGCTAGGCAGAGTTATGTACTGAGTATATTCATCATTTGCCTAGCCTTTTCCCAACTATATTGGGGTCGGCATCCAGTCAAAGCCGACTGCGAAGCCGACAACTGAATACCAGTATTTTACGTCGAGCGGCTGCTACCAGACCTCCACAATCCATTAACTAGGTAACACGGTACTTCTTGGTAAGGCTGGAGTCAGATTTGTTGGCTTCTGACAATCCGTAACGACTGCCAAAGATCTACAAATGACAGCTGGGACCTTACTGGGGTTTAACGTGCTTTCCGAGGCACGGAGGAAACTCGGTATGTTAAAATGATCACCCATCCACAGACCAACCTTGGCAAGCGTTGCTTAACCTTGATCGACCCGTACGGCTGCTATTCTTTTAGCCACGAGCTCCTCCATATATGTACTGAGTATATTCCCATTAAAGTCCTATTAATAAAATGTGGAGACATCGATATGACAATAAATGTAAACTTTGGCAATACTGGTTCATAGGAATATTTTGAAACTATTATAAATCCTGTCATCGAAATTAAAAACAAACTTTCCAATAACATAAAACGTCAAAAAAAACTCAAACTAGTCAAGGATAGTGACTACTATTCTGATGAAATATTCCAAGCAGTCTGTTGCAGTTAGTGACATCAAATCTGTGATAAAAGGACGACATATTCGTATGAACTAGTATTGTCAGTGTTTTGATTTGATGTCGTATCATGTATCATATGTATTGTCGTATCGTATACATTAATATACAATAATTTTATCACAGATTTGATGTCACTAACTGCAACAGACTGCTTGGAATATTTCATCAGAATAGTAGTCACTATCCTTGTATAAGCAAAATTTCTTTAGTATAAAGTAACTTATGTTTATTTATGTTCCTGTGTTTTTGCACCTTGTATTTTCTTTCAATAAAGTAAAACAATTTCTCTCCACAGATCACACGTAAACAGAACCTTTAAATATAAAGTTTACTTTCACAATCTCCTTTAGTATAAACCGCGAACACACCACCGAAGAAAATCACCACCATCTAATCCACGCCTTATTTGCCTAGCCTTTTGAAGTCCCCGGTGGAATCAAACACTATCCCACGAACCATAAAGTAATGCGGAGAACTAACTTGTTGGATTTAAAGATCAATAGCCACTGTAACAGGTTTCTAGCAGATACTAGTACTTGTGAACGGTCTCATCCAGTTGAAAGAATTTAAGAGCTTGTTCAGATGAGCCCAGCCACGCTAACAAAAACGTGATGAGTGCTAGCATGCTCTAAACTTCGCCCTCTGGCATTTATAAAAGGATAACTGCTGTATTAAGTCTAGTTTTTGTAGATTAGTGCTTAAATTTGAAAGCTTATTACCGAACTAATATTAAGGTAGGTGGCGGCGTGAAACGTTTCCGATTTTCTTTTGTTTTATTATGTAAAATTTCAAAATGGAATCGAAGTGTTAATGGACATCTTTTTAATAATATTTCCGATGGTTTGCAGATGCGTAACAGTTGCCTGAAGTTTTCTTTTTTTGAATTAAGTACTTTACTAAATTCGTGTATTTGGTCTTACCATTATATACATTATATGGTTATAATTTAGGTAATTGGTATTATGTGTATTTCAAATTATTTCAAGATTGCATATCTTTGTATTTTAATAAATATTTAAGCGCCTTTTTCTTTCTTATTTAATACAAATTAATACAAATCAACCTTTGGGTAATGCAGAGACAAATTCTGATCCATTTGTCTCTGCATTACCCAGCAGTTGGTTCTGCTATAAACATTAAAAAAAAACGCTAAGGTACAAAGTATGAAATAGTTTTAATTTCGGAAGTCAGTGTTTTTGGTTATTTCTTCGTTTTTTGANCTATAAACATTAAAAAAAAACGCTAAGGTACAAAGTATGAAATAGTTTTAATTTCGGAAGTCAGTTTTTTTGGTTGTTTCTTCGTTTCTCCGATTTACGAAATTAAAGTTTTTGTAAAAGTTTTTTACTTTTCACTTTTTAGTGGTGCTACCCCAGAACTAACTACTTTGTGTGCCTTCGCAGTCCAAGTCCAGACCAGTTCATAGTTAAATATCTACTTTGTCTTTGGGATTGACATAAACCTAACAATAGTCGCTCACTTTAGTCGATTTTATTGATTGTTTGTTTAAGTTGAGGAGGTCACTGGTTTATCTTTGAAGCTCAACGTCCAAAGCAAATTCAATATGGCTATAACTAAACCAAAAAAAAAAGAAAAAAAGAATCATCAAGACCTGTTCATAATAAACAATAAAGTTATGCCTGAATAGATAACCCCAAAAACACGTTTGACTGTATACATCTGCGTACCCCAGCGTATTGTTTTGTTATGTGCTGGTGTAAACAATAAACAGATATACGATTTCAGCAATCCTGGGAGATTTGCTATCATATATTGAAGAGTTCTTCACCAAATTTAAATGGGACTAGCTTGGGAAAATATTCTTCCTAATAAAAAAAGAATCATCCAAATCACTTTACAATTGGCGAAAATATCGCTGAACGAACATACAAAAAAAAATCAATCGAATCGAGATCCTCCTTTATTTGAAGTCGGTTAAAAATGTCTAAGGCATTAAGTCCGCCTCTGTACTTTTCAGTACGTAAAGTATTAAATTAAAACTTAATACTTTAAGTTCTTAAAGGTCAGATATCACTCGTCATTACTCAATAAGCAGGTTTATTGTAAGGAATATTCTGTATCTATCTAATACCTTAAAACGAGCAATTCTTGTATATATGTATATATATAATCTAAATCTCCGAAACGGCTCCAATGATTTTCATGATATTTAATATGCAGGGGGTTTCGGGGGCGATAAATCGATCTAGCTAGGTTTCATTTTTAGAAAACGAAACAACAAACAAAAAAAAAAACATCCAGGTACACGACTTAAAAACAAGAGAAGGTTCTCAATTCGATTGTATTTTTAACAAAACAAAGTTAACACCAACTGTTTCGTAATTCATCCTTCTCTCTCTTTTTGCTCCTTTTCACTTTTCTAACTCATAACATACGGTTCTCGGCTTCCAACTTCCTGCTTTTGATGATGTTTGATAAACGACAGTAATATATCGTAGGTGTAAATGGAAAGATGAGAGAATGGGGAAGACGAAACCTTATCTATCAGGCTCAAACGTGCACGTGAAATATGCTGTGAAATTGGAGGTAGATGGAGAATCATGGTGAAATAACTCCGCATCTAAAATGAAATATAGCAAGGTGTTTAGAAGTTATTTTAAGATTTTGTGTGACCTTTCTCGGGAAGAAATTTAGAAATGTTCTTTCGTTCTACAGGCTATAAAAATACAGTATTATAAACTTTAAATGGTGTGGTTTATTTAGCAAACTATGTTTTTTTTAAGAGCCCGTGCTTCCGTATGCCCGTGCCTCCGCCCTGATTCCGTCGTGAAAAAGGGATGGTGCTATTTGACTTGTATATCTTTGACTCTCTCTCACTCTGGAATCATGATGGTTTTATGACATAATAGCCCCTGAGGACCATACGTATTAGTTAGCCTTCAGGTACACGGTACTTAATGTATGTTATTTTAGCTGTTTCGTTGGCCTCGCGGTCGCAACAGCTGAGCTGGGTGGAGTCTTCCCAGGTCGGGCAAAAGATGTTTGGGTTTTTCCTATAGGAATTTATCTGTGACAACTCGGAGTTTGAAAGTTGGTGGTGTGACACCCCCGTGTATCGGTAAGCACGTTGAGCCGGTTGGCCAGAACTCTCTCCGGTCATGTCGGGTTGCCGTCCCATCGGAATATGAGAGTGATGGAAGATGAGTGCACCTGTGTTTGCGCACACCCTT
>NDFZ01001936.1:0-15705 GCA_002192655.3 Mamestra configurata | reverse complement strand
AAATTGTTGTGAACTGACCAAAAAAGGTGATTAGACAAAGTTGCGTCATTCCCGTAAGGCTGTGGTTCAAGGTACGTACATAAAATAACATTACGATTAATTTCAATAAGAACTTAGTTTTAAGTGAAGATTCTAAAGAAAAAATAGGTATCTTACTATAGTTATTACTTTTCTAGAAAAAACGACGTAACGTCCCAATCGTCATCACCATACGCATCATCACCGTTTACAAACATTGAACGGTGATGACCTCATGTGTATGGTGATGACGATTTTCGTAATTTGTTAAAACTTGCTTGAAAATTACCCTACGAGATCGAAATTTATTAGATTTAACATAACAACAACATCAAACCTTGTTTCCTGAAGTGTTAGGTAGAGGTACACCCGCATTTCGCCAGTAATTTGACTGGCCTGTTGGTCGAGTGGTTAGTGACCCTGACTGCTTAGCCTTAGGTCGTGGGTTCGATTCCCACCCAGGACAAATCTTTGTGTGATGAGCATGATCATTTGTTCTGTGTCTGGGTGTAATTTGTGTATAATATGTATGTATTTAGAAATATATAAGTAAGTTTATCAGTTGTCTGGTTGCCATAGTACAGGCTCTGCCTAGTTTGGGATCGGATGACCGTGTGTGAGTTGTCCCAGGATATAAAAAAAAATATAAAAAAAAAGTTATATTAAGTTGTTGTCAGTTATATATGTATATGTTACATAGTCAAAATATGTTCACCTGTGCTTACAGAATTGTGGCCACTAATAGAATTGTTTTTCTTTAGGTTACCACAATCAATAAAGGAAGCGAATATTTCAGTGAATTTCTGACTCTCTGGGGTGAATAAATATAAAAAAGAGGTTTTTTACCAACTACAAATCAAAATAATAATTAACGAGTACCTGTCAATAAAGTATGTATAAGTAGGATAATGTGTTCATAGGCTGTATCTCAAAGTATCTCAAAGTGTGTATCTCAAAGTGTTATATTAAAAATGCGCCATTAATAATATATATAATGTTTCATGTTTTAGGGCTACGCTTACAATTTGTACCTAGTAACATAACTGTTTACGTTAAGATCACAAATAAGAGTAAAAGAAAGCCAAGTATAGGAGAAGTACAGTTAGAAAAACAGAAAATAGCTATAAATAAACGGAGAAAATATGGAGGGCCCTGAATTGTATGAACTTATGAAAGAAAAAGATAAGGTATCAAAATAGAACAGAGAAAGGTCAATTCGATCAATAAATGAAAAAAAGTCCAAGAGAGCAGAGAGTACAGCGCAGGAAGTGGCGTGAAGCAACTAAAAGATATCGAGAAAAGAACAAAACTGAAGCAAAAGCGAAGCCCATTAAACTAGAACCAATACTGACCAATTCCGATGATAGTGTCGAAACAAATACATACAAACAATCGATTAGATCAGGATCATCAAGACCCATTTACAACACCCACCAACTTGCAATGCAACTGCTCAGTTAAAGTTAAAAGGATTCGTTATTTAGAATACAAGATACAAAGACAATTGTTGAAATTAATTATGGATTTAAAAAAAGAAATACACTACTGAAACAAAAACTTTATAGGCAAAAAATTAAGGAAACTGAAGAAGAAGCGTCACTGTAATAGGTTAACGTTGAGAACATGAAGCTGTTTCAAATGCTCGTGTGGGCAGATATGTGATCATGGAAAACTTTTAGGTTTTATACAATTACCACGAATCAGGATAAAATCAAAGATCATGACACTCAGTTAGCAGCGACAAGGCATTGGACTCCTTGTGATGTCACAAATTTGCCAATACAATCCAAAGTAATTGTAGCTGGGACCTCAAACATAAAAATACTCTCCTACAAATTAATCAAGATACATAAAAAATATTCAGAAGTTACCTCTTTGATTGCAAAAAATGTGTTGATTCGTAAGAGAATCTTGTAAAATTACGAAAATGAAAAAAAAATGAATTTGGTCACTTATTTGGTAATTTAATCAATCGTAGAATAAAACTACCTAATTACAAGTAATCGATAGCTAGAAATCAGACCAAATTGCAAATAACAGAAATAATAATGATGATTATATGTGAATTAATTATTAATTAAGAGAAAAATTACTAATTATGAAAAAGAAGAACAGAAATTAAGTACCCAGAAGTAGTAAGTTTATACTATTTGTACTTAATTTCAGATTTTTTACCTCTTTATGACTGATTATCAAACACACTAGATCTCAATTAAAGTATTAATGTTAGATAAGAGAAANTTTGTTTGTTCACTGTGGTATTCGACTTCAACTAGGTGTTCTCTATTTTCCAAGTATGATTTAAACCATTCATGAGTTTTTCCGCGGATCCCTATTCCTTGTAACTTATTAAGTAAGATATTGTATTGCACTTTATCGTAAGCCTTTGTCATATCTAACAATAAACCCACAGCGTACTTTTTCTTATTTACTATATTAATAGCTTCCTGGATAAATTTGTATACTGCTAGAACAGTAGAGCGGTTTTTTCGGAAACCATTTTGGGATTCATTGAAGATATGGTATTTTTCGCAAAAAGAATAAACACGATTACACATCGCTTTCTCAAATATCTTCGATGCTGTAGGTAAAAGGGCTATAGGACGGTAGTTAGTGGGATCGGTTTTTGAATCTTTTTTGTGGACTGGTTTTATTATAGCTTTCTTTAGGTAGTTCAGGAATCTTCCAACGACTCCTCTTCACNAAAGGGCTATAGGACGGTAGTTAGTGGGATCGGTTTTTGAATCTTTTTTGTGGACTGGTTTTATTTAGCTTTCTGTAGGTAGTTCGAGAATCTTCCCTCTTCACACGACTGATTGACAAGCAAGTAAAATGGCAGGGTAAGTTCATTTGCACACTGTTTTACTAGGGTTGGTGGTAGTTCGTCTATTCCATAGCTGTTTTTGCATGGCTTTTTAATAATACATTTATTTCACCAGGATCTACTGAGCTTAGGAATATGGTGTTTTCTGTGGGGTGGAGTACCGATTTAAATAAATAACAGTTTTGAAGTCGGTTTAATTTTTTAAATTGCTTTTTTGTAGATTTGCGTTTCCGTATATTTTCACGCTTAGTTGCAAAACTTGAAATAGAGCGAGCCACACTAATGGGTTCAAAAATTATTAATATTCAATGGATTTAAAAATTATATTAACGTATGGGTTGAAAATTATTCATCAATATTGGGCTTGAGATTTTTAGCTGGCCTTTGAGTGGTTTTCGCTTTTCCAAATACCTAGTTCAGATTTGCTATACACACCCATTCGAAAAATTCAGCCTGTGTCTCAGTGCTCCCCTGACGGCAGTGATATGGTTCCCACTAGTTCGATCTATCGTCAATCCGTCGCTCGTCAGAACCTATCTAAAGTGCGTCCGCGAGGAAAATAATAATCTTGCGCTCAATTAACATACGGAAATGAACATGATGAAAAACGTCAGCTAATAATGTGTGCAACATTGGACTTAGTTGTTTCTTGCACAAATCAGCAGAAATGAGGAAACCAACCAGATTTAAATACATTAGGAACGTTGCACACACGTGTGAATGTTCGCGGTTAGTCGTCAGGGAACAACCCATTCGGTGAGCCGTTAGGTGGGTTGTTAAAGGGGGATCAGGTTCATTTATCAGATAAATAAAACAGTAGCTTAGAACTCTGTAGGTACAGTTCGCGCGGTCTCCAAATCGTGAAATACATTTATTTAGCGTAGGTACGAGCTACGACTTTTAAAAAGGAATAAGTAGGTATCTCGTATGAGGATGTAACGAAAGTGTGGATGAGTTTCGCGTGGTTCATATTAAAATAATGCACCGGATAATCCTAGATATAAACAGGATTATCTTTTCATAAAAAATGACATGCTGCCGCTGCAATTCCGCTCCAAAAATTATAATTTCGAATGTAGCGCCTGTAGTGGACAGCTGCGTACACCAGGGAACACAGGTGCGTTGCCTACCCTTATGAAAAGGATTTTTTCTCTTATTTTTCGTTTGAAGCTGTCCTTGCCAAAGCTCCGCGGTAAGAACTCAGAAGCCTAGTCACCGCGGCGCTGGAACGCAAAGGGCTTTAGAAGGAACACGGATGGGTTTTAGTCAGTAAAAGAGTCTGACACGCCCTTCCGCTCCACCCAGAGCGGAAGAAGTCATTTGATGATTTCCATCATTAAAAAAAAAAAAACAAAAAGATATTTTCCTCGTTGCTGTCACTGGTGGAGTAGTCAACAGTCTCGGTCAGCAGCAGCACGGCCTGTCATGCAGTCGAAGTGCGCCTCGCATGGCGCGGCTCGCGAACTTCAAATATGTAAAGGACTTTACTGTGGGACGTAGTCCTAGCTCGTCGTACCGTGCTGGCGCTACCTCCTGATTATCAAAAAAAAAGTTTTGTCATACATCATCATCTGTCTAGCCTTTTCCCAACTATATTGGGGTCGGCTTCCAGTCAAACTGGATTCAGCTGAATACCAGTATTTTACGTGGAGCGGCTGCCTACCAGACCTCCACAACCCATTAACATGGTACTCCTTGGTAAGACTGGTGTCAGATTATCTGGCTTCTGACTATCCGTAACGACTGCCAAAGATCTACAAGTGACAGCCGGGACCAACGGCTTAACGTGCTTTCCGAGGCACGTAGGAGTCTCGGTATGTTAAATGGTCACCCATCCACAGACCAACCTCGACAAGCGTTGCTTAACCTTGGAGATCGACCCGTCCGGCTGTTATAATTTAGCCACAAGCTCCTCCTTAAAGTTTTGTCATACCTACTTATTAAAAAAATCCGGCCAGTTGCGAGTCGTACTCTCACACAAAGGGTTCCATACCAAAACCGAAAAAAAATGTTTCCTGTATGGAGTCCCCTTTAATTTTTAATTGTTATTATTTTTTATTATAGCGGCAATAAAAAAAAAAAAAAAAAAAATCAATTGTCTACCTATTACGGTTCTTGAGATACAGCCCGCTGATAGACGGACAGCGGTGGCTAAGTAACAGGGTTCCGTTGGTTTACCGTTGGGTACGGAACCCTAAAGAAAACAGTTTTACCAGCACTTTAACCGATAAGTTGGCCAATAACAGCATTGCAGGTCATATCGTACAAGACCTTCGCAGTGTTCATAGAACTCGCCGAATAAACTGGAACGCTGGAAACCCGTTCCAATTAACTTCAGTAAACAAGTAAATAAAAATCGGTCAAAATTTGGCCGTGCGCAGTGTCAACTGCAAGCGAAACGCACTTCCCACTCCCTAACTAAAGCGAGACCTTGGACGCGTTCCATTGCGGGCGTACAACTGGAGATGATGGCCTTGACTGAGGTGGAGCGGTAATGTATGCTGGAAATGATGTAAACGTCGATTATTACGATTGATCTGAATTTCTGATACATTATAAATCGATGATTTGTGTTTTGCTTTACCTTATAATATTACCCAAGGAAATATTGTCTTAAAACCTCGAGTTTTTAATTGATTCCGTTGACGTAGGTTGTCTTTAAGGGCAAGGTGGTTTGCCAGGCATAGAAACTATAATTTTGGCAAGCGCCTTTTTAGATAAAGTTCGAAGGCGTGGCTCTCCCTATTTGGGCAAATCTTTAACGATTGAGACCTCGACAGTAAAGAAAAACATCAATATGTCAAAAGTCGATTGCGTAACAAGTTGAATGGCACGGGGAAGTCTAAATCTCTTTTAGGGTACCTATCCCTACTACAAACTTACTCATTTTTATAAAGGGTTTTTAATTACAACTCAACATTTCATGATATTGGGACAACGGGTAGCCCTTGCCCTCGGATAAGGCATAGGATAGTACGGTGCTCCCGGAGTACCGTACTCGTGCGATAACTTCCGACTTCGACTCAGACGCGACTGATGCTTGTATTATAGTTATTGCTTATTTTTCTGTCACGGATTTCCGCAGAGTAACGCTTGATTCCATAATTTCTAAATTGACTGTCGGTAGGCCTTGTTCATGGCATTTGAGTTACATATATCTGGGCCTATTGTGGTCGGTAACAGTTCCACCTGCAAAAGGTGGCTCTAGTGATGTAGTTTCGGAATAACCCTCAACACATGTATGTAGAGTAGATAGTTCTTTAGTATATTGGTGGTCTTCATCTTTTTCCTGTCGTGACTATTGACTCAAATGTTGTCCACCCATTTTCAGCGACCTGTACCGCTCTATTATTGGCCACGTTTTGGTGCAGAAGGTTGTGCCCAATGGACAAAAAGGACGTGACGCATGCCCTGTGAACACTCCACACTGGCACTGCGTTGGGGATAGGTAGGGGTTTCCCCATTGGCTAACTTATTTTTGCAGCCTTTTTTTAGTAAAGATGTGAAATCTACCTATGACTTCTTCCGCTCTGGGTGGAGCGGAAGGGCGTGTCAGACTTTTACTGACGAAACCCATCCGTGTTCCTCCTGGAGCCCTTTGCGTTCCAGGGCCGCGGTGACTTTTTCGAACAAATTCCATAACTGTTTTTGCAGCCTGGGTTCGCAGGTAGTGGATTTCTCATCTGGAATTATGGCAGTAGTAGCCTGGAGTCTGGATAAGGGGCAAGTTCGTTTCAATAGGCCCTGTTGTACAACGTGTAAAAGAATAAACGCAATAATCTTTTAAGGGGTCATGGTACTCATAATTATGAGCAACTTTTACTATGGGAGCAACACTGACAAAAAAATCGACTCCCTCATACATTTCTTGATGCATAACTCGACATAATGTACTGAACAGCTGTTTTTTTCGCGATTTCGTCTTTTTGGTCTCATCGTAAAAGGTGTTCATAATGATGAGTACAATGATCTCTTAAGAGGTATTGCGTTTATTCTGTTATACGTTGTATAAGAAACTGGTGCACTCCGCGTGGTGGTAGGTACTAAAGGTACCTACATCTCGGGCCTTACCCATCGGGCAAAATAGGCGTGATGTTCAGTTAGCAGGAGGTACAAACATTAATGTTGAATTATGTCGCGTTGGTTCTACTTACTTTATTCTTATCTCTTGTTTTTACTTGTTGGACTTACGAGCATGCGTACATACTTGATCTGATAAAATCATTAAAATAAAATAATATAAGAATTAACAGCGTATGTTATATTGAGGTGGGTTAGTTTACCTTTGTTCTAGTATCATTATCTTCCTTATTTGGCAAGTTGAAACAATTCTCTTTATATTATTATGTTCTGTTTAACATATTAGATAGGTAAAACGACTGTACTTTAAACAGCTTTTCATAATAATAAAGAACATTTATGAACTCTTTATGTACACTTGTACAGTGGTGATACAAAGGCGACTCTACCTGAAAAAAATAAATAATATTCAAAATAGAAATTAGTCGTGTAAGGATTACGTGTGATATTTCCATACAACAAAGGATATATTTGTTTTCAAACTTGAAATTCAAAGCCAACTAAAATAATAAAATGCGTCACTTTAGTGTTTATTAGTGAATCTAGTTCAAGGGTGGCATTCACCTAGACAGGTCCAAATAAAGGCATATTGTTTGTAGTCATTTCCCAACCTACGAGGTGCGGTATCCTTGTCGATATTGACAATATTCGGTGTTTAGATATATTTGGATAAGTTTTATTGGTGTAACAAAGGCCATTATATTATTTTATCTGTCTAGGTATCTATTTCTAAGTCCTGCAACCTTCCACCTTTTGAACGCCGGAGCATAAACGCATCGCGACGTCACAAAGGCAGCCACAAATTCGCCGTATTTTTTGTCACATGTTTGTGACATTTGGCGTACAGGGTAAGCTTTCGTTGGTCACATATATGTGAAAATGGTAAATCCTTCACTGAAATCGAGTCAGTCGTCATGAAAAAAACCCGCGATCAACGTCAATAAATAAAAAGCCGTAACCGTCAAATGAAGTGGAGGAAATTAATTAAAATATAGGGTGATATTTTTGACGTACACGACACAAGTAAATAAGGTGTCAACGTAAGAATTAATCTCCAGTTGTTCAATAATTCTATTTAGAGGTTAACGTCTGAATTAACTCCAATTCCCGCAAATAACCGCTAAATTATTAATAAATAATTGAATGTCAAACATTAATTACTTGTAGTTATTGTGAAATATAAGGTCATTCTGCGCAGTTTACATTTTGGAAAAATCAAGATGAATCATTTGAAAGTTTACCTTCGACTTCTAAATACATTTAATTGATAAAATTCATCGATGGCGACCTACACATCCTCCTACACATAGAAGATACAAAAACCCCTCCCGAGCCTGGGGGGCTAGGTACTCTCTAAGTCCGTAGTTTCGGGCTTAGAGAGTAGCCCCCCTGCTACATACGTGCTTGCTATGGCGCGGGCGTAGCCGCTACGCGTGAGCTACGCTAAACTACGAATATGTACTACTAAGTTAGAATGTGCCGACTGCCGAGTGCAAAAAATCGTAGGGTATTTTAGCTCTGCCAGGGTTGCGGAATTTGTTCGAAAGAGTCACCGCAGCTCAGCTCTGGGACGTAAAAAGACATTAGGAGGAACGAGGATGGGTTTTAGTTAGTAAGAGTCTGACACTCCCTTCCGCTTCGCCCAGAGCGGATAATTTTATGATTTCGCATTCCTAAAAAAAGGGTATTTTAGTATCAAACTTGCACGTGAAAGGCTCTTAGTATGATCCGTTGGTCCACTAACGTGCTGATAAACATACCTACTAATTACACACTCTACCGCTAACATATCTACTAATTTATATTGCTTTTTGTAAGAGTTCTGTGCGTTGCGGTTTATATTTTAATCACCGTTAAATAATTGTCAACCAAGAAATGGACAAAAAGTACAAACGACCCATTCGTTTGTACTTTTTGTCCTCAAGGCGAAGATAGCGGGACGAGCTCAACTCCTGCCGAAGACACTGCCCCGAAGTTGTGTGGAATAGGAAGAGGGTGACCTTAGCCCAGCAGAGGGACGAAATAGGCTAGATGGATAATAAGCTATAGATTAACGGCCGGTTTCAATAAAGTATCTACCTTTAACCAACTGTCAAATTAGCTACCAACAGTAGCTGAAACGTCATGTTTGAAAGGCAAACATGTCGTTTCTGATACTGTTGGTTGATAATTTGACAGTTGTTAAGGATCTACCCTTTATATAACGTTATTTATTTATTTAAACTTTATGTACAATAGTGGTACATGGGCGGACTTAATGCATCAAGGCATTCTCTACCACTCAACCTTTGGGTTATAAAGAGTATAGAAACAGTATAGACTGTGGTAGGTGTACAATAAATAAAAATAAAAATTTATTTTATTTATTAATGAGACCGGCCGTCTCTTGAAATAAAAGATAGATTTAATAATGCACACAAAGTTCATTGAACTAGTGTTGATTACCTAAGTTGTTTATTATTAAGAACCTCAAAACTAAGCCTGTAAAAAACATCCACGAACAGACTGATATAAACTCCATTTCACAGTGATCTTAATCCGAATCGCGAGCACCCTCCCCGCTCGGTGACGTGACCGTGTTCCTTCAACTTGGCATTACGACTGCTGTCTGCTGGCGAGGTGACTGAAATGTGAACCACCTTGTGTTTGCAAATGTTACCGAGTTTATTGTTCTTACTGGCTGATGCCTGCGACTTCGCCCGCGTACGACAACAGACTTCAAATAGAATGACCCTTGAGGGCGAAATGGGAAGAGGCCATTTCGCCCCCAAGGGTTAATTTTAAAAAATCCTTTCCCACCGGATGCTTACATTATAAATTAACCTCTATTCCAAATTCCAGCTATCTAGACTAAGTAGTTCTGGCTGTGCTCTGTTGTGTGTCATTCAGCAAGACAAACTTTTTTTTATTCATAAGTAGATAGAAGATTAGCTTTTGCTAGTAGGTAGGTAGTATTGCGTGAATGTTGGAACTATCACAAAGAAACGTACTAATAGGTACCCTACATATATCCTCATTCAGGCCATAGACTCAATCAAATCAAAAGTCATTTATTCAAATTAGGCTGAGTACCAGCACTTTTTGAACGTCAAAGTTCTACATAAAGACAGTCCCCCAAAACGCCCGCCCGTCACCAATTCCTAGTGTTTTAGCTGGGAAGAAGAAGTGGCGCAACAAACTCCCCAGCAACACTGTCTATCTGTCTGTTAACTTTTAAAAATAGTACTGTAGTAGTTTTCTAGTTTTTATTCGAATCCGTTTAGATGTAAAGGCTGACTGATTGCAACATTTTCAAACACACAGGCTTACATTTTACACAGGGTTTGTTAACGACACATCTTGCCCCCATAAGCGCCCCGGCTTTTATTAAATTAACTATAATGGACTTCGGTTATGTCATGAATTTATGGCTGTGTTAAGAGAATGACAGATTCAGATAATGAGGTAGAAAAGTTAGAGAGGGAAAATCACAATAATTATTCTATTCAATTGACTTCTATGACAATTGGTGCCGATATCGATAATTCTGCCAACGTCAGATGTGTGAGGCCACGTTTCCACCGGCAAGCAACTCCCATGCAAGTCGCGATCGAGCGATTAATCATAACTTCGGTAGCCGCAATTTAATACAACAGACACTTGCATGCGAGCTCGCATGGTGCGGTTGCAAGTTGAAACGAGGCCCTAAAACAATCGTGTGAGACTAAATAATAAAAAAAAGTTTTTTTTTAACAATTGAAAAATTAAATATAAGTAGGTATCACAATGTCATACTTAATATGTAAACAGGTATGTCACTGGGATGTGAATAAATGTCGCAGGGTGAATGCGGGATCTCGTGACATTATTCACCTGAATAATCCAACACTTGAAACAATAATAATCAAAAGTTAAAGTTACAACAGACTGAAGAAACAGTTTTAATAACTAAGTAAATAAATATTAAAAACATACGAACATTAAAGTTATATATGCGACATTCATGATGAATTCCAGATGCGGGATAAGATAACATCGTTAATTTAAAGTAATATTTACTTAGTAATCAGTATTATGGGCCTGGTTAAACTATTAACATCAGGGTTGGCACTTTCAAAGCTTTTGGGGCAATACCTAGGTATTAAATCTTCTGAATCGAAGAAAAAACAGCTACATTACTTTTCAAGCAAGTACTCGTAAGATTCATGCCTGAGTGGTTTGTTACGCCACCACTTCTTCCCAGCTAAAACACTACGAAGTGGTGACGGGAGGGCGTTGCTGTCTTTTGTTGTAATTTTAAAAGTTCAAATATGCGTATTTTAAAATCATTTAGTCTAATTTAATTTATTTTCTGATGATTGATAATTTCTGCTTTATTAACTTTAAATCTTTTCTAAAGTAATCTTATGAAGAGGAAAGATTTATATGTTTGTTTGTTTGTTACGATTTGGCTCAAAAACTACTCAATCGATTTTAATAATTCTTTCGCCATTAGAAAGCTACATTTTAAACTAAAACAAAGGTTACTTATATTTTATTTTCGAAAAAAAAATATAGATCCCTACGAAAATTGCAATAATGTAACCCAAAGTAGCAAATTTTGCCTAATTAATACATTATTTGGCGTGCGCTGAGAAAACTATTTGAAGATACATAAAAATAATGACATGATTAATGTACTTATTATAACGTATAAAAAGTCCGCGAGGGTATTTATATCTACATACTAGTGGTCCCGGCGAACTTTGTACCGTCTCAGAATAAATGTTTGCCGTGTTCTTGGTCGCGGCATTGTTAATGATAATATCGGCACAATAAGCTAATAGAAACTCGAAACAAACACATCAACCGGTCAACTTCAAAACTTCTAATTGTAAAATTTTCAATCATACTTAACCATAGATAACATTACGTTTAGCTGTCAGTTGCGTTTTGCGTTTTGTTATTCCGTGTCAGTTGCGTTTTGTTATACCATTTTTAACAAATGAAAGGCTAGACTGATTGATTTTATGTTTTGACTGATAATTTTTTCATTTTTCTGTTAGTTGCGTTTTGTAATAAAACGGGATAAAAAGTATCCNTTTGTTATTCCGTGTCAGTTGCGTTTTGTTATACCATTTTTAACAAATGAACGGCTAGACTGATTGATTTTATGTTTTGACTGATAAATTTTTCATTTTTCTGTTAGTTGCGTTTTGTAATAAAACGGGATAAAAAGTATCCTATGTCCGTCTCCTGGTTCTAAGCTACCTCACCACCAATTTTCAGTCAAATCGGTACAGCCGTTCTTGAGTTATAAATAGTGGAACTAACACGACTTTCTTTTATATGTAAGTATAGATTATGGTTGTAACAATGATTGCTTTTTGTTCAAGTTATTCAATCAAAACCCGGGTGGAACAGTAAATAGTGAACTGCTCCGTTGGTCTCGCGGTCGCAAGCGCCACTTCCGAGCGTGGATCCCGTTCGATTCCCAGGTCGGGCAAAAAGTGTCATTGGGCTTTTCCAATAGAAATTTCTCTTTCTGAATTTCTGAGTTTGGAAGTTGGTGGTGTGACACCCCCGTGCCTCGGAAAGCACGTTAAGCTGGGTAATTTATGAAAATCGTTGTGCTTAATTTTCCAAACCTAACCTTTAAAAGGGGGTAGAGTTGTCAGTTGTCGTTGCAGTTTGTGGAGTACCTACTAAATCCGCGCGGACGAAGTCGCGGGCGAAGTGCTAGTCTTCTATAAATTAATTCGTAAATGTAAAGCCAGAGTGTCAACCCTAAGTAAACTATAATAATTATAACACCTGTGCAAACCAGAGTAATTATTAAATTGCCGCAAATGACTANCTATAATAATTACAACACCTGTGCAAACCAGAGTAATTATTAAATTGACGCAAATGACTGGCAGTGCATTACAATGTTTGTAAAAATTTAATACGTAGTGTTTGTTAAACAATAACAGCGTAACGTAATGTCACATCTGTATCGTTAGGTTGTGCGTAGAGGGTACTACTCGTACTGCACTGCCGGTCGATTCTGTAAACATGTCGAAGTGAAGGCTTGGGTGAAGTGATCACGAGGTGAACTGTCAATGTGTTCTTTGATTCAGAGGGAAACCTTCAAAAAAATGCCTGGGCTTCCGGTTAGACTGGAAGCAAGCAGCGCAGATTGATTGTAATAATAGGGGAGACTAGCCTTAAAAACCTAAAATATTAGTGAGTCGTTTCCTTCAGTCACTTTTATCGTTTTAAATTCGGTATTAACAGTAACTTATTGAAGATAAAATCAGACGGATCAAGAGGCTAAGGTCGGTGCTCTTGTATGCACAATATTGCACAAGCCCTGCCTTATAAGATGAGCAGGAACCCATTCCAGTGCTGTAGATCTACGCACTGCTTACACGTTTTAATTATATTTTGTGGGATCCAATGCCGTTCTCTAGGTCAAACAGCTCCTTTTAAGGTTTGTTCGGAAGAAAGAATCGGCATCCTCACCAAAAAATCGTGGATAAAGCAGACACACAGACATTCTATTTTGAATCATGTCCCTCTATTAACTCTTTACTGAGAGTGGTAATCACCATCAGTCTGCACTGTTGTTGTTTGTGGATACCGATGCAACTTTGCTACTAGGAGCTGATGAGCGGAACAGACGTGTGCAGTTGCCGCCAGCTCGAAGATACTCCAGCTTTATCGTCACGTCACCTTCTTACAGGATGACCAGTATTCTGGAGGTGTCTTGTGATTGGTAGGAAATAAAATAACGTCGTGTACTGTGAAGGCGCCTGCGTGTATGAACCCGCAACTGCATATGATGACATGTTTAGCTCTCATGTTTCTGTAAGGCGTTACTTTGGACTTGCCTGGCTCATATGAACGATTATTTATATACAGGGTTACTAGTAATTCGACGTATACCCGTCAGGAGCTGATAGGGGGGGCCAAAATGCAACAACTTGAACTCCCCATATGTAATGATATTTACCCAAAATTGAATTCCAAATAATAAAAAACTACATATTTACTGACTGGCCTGTTGGTCGAGTGGTTAGTGGCCCTGACTGCTAAACCGGAGGTCGTGGGTTCGATTCCCACCCAGGACAAATCTTTGTTTGATGAGCATGATCATTTGTTGTGTCTGGGTGTAATTTGTGTATAATATGTATGTATTTAGAAATATATGAGTATGTTTATCACTTATCTGGTTGCCATAGCACAGGCTCTGCCTAGTTTGGGATTGGATGACCGTGTGTGAGTTGTCCCATGATATTATTATATTATTATTTATTCATTAAAGAAAACGATTATAACACCTTCAGAGATAAATCCAAGGCGATGTTTAAACTTAGGTACATATTAAACATATAATACAATACATCAGAGACATCAATCATTATTTATATGGTCAGACCTTTTTCAATTAGATATTGCTCTACTTTTACAATTCTCGGCAAGTTTTGGCAAAATATATCATTATAAATATACTATATATAATGATATATTTTATCATTATATATACACTATAACATTTATCAAACGAAACGTAAATTTAACTTGAGTAGATTTGTCCTAGCCAATGGTACGTCTAACAGAGCGGGGCGGCGCGGGCGGCGCGCGCCCACGCACCCGTCCGGCGCGCGCAGCCGCAGCGCTTCTAGCACCTCCGGGTGGTGCAGCAAATCCAGCAATACGCTAGCCACATACTTGACATGCGCGACGTCTCTTCTTACAGCCAGCCTGGTGTACCCGACCATGCCCAGGACGAACAAACTCGGGTACATGAGGGGATAAAACGGGTAAACACCATATTCTTTTAAATACAGAAACCTCGCAAGCTTGTTTTGTATTTTCTCCAACATGAGGGTGTAATTTCCCTCGTGAGGATTCCAAATAATTGCACTGGTGTCCAGGTGACTTCGTACCAATGCATTATGCAAGACTTTCACAGCAGCCGTATCGCTAAAATCCTTACATTGTCTCAAGATGCACTTCGCCCATTTGACAA
This sequence comes from Mamestra configurata, assembly GCA_002192655.3. Classification (NCBI taxonomy): domain Eukaryota; kingdom Metazoa; phylum Arthropoda; class Insecta; order Lepidoptera; family Noctuidae; genus Mamestra; species Mamestra configurata. The sequence goes on along the minus strand of NDFZ01001936.1, from coordinate 808 downwards.
CTATTGGCAGATCGTTCACTACTAAGATGAATTGCAATGGCCCGATATTACTCACTTGACTCACCCCTGAGAACGTGCAACGAACGTGAACGTTTCGTATTGAATGGGTACCATTAAAAAATTGATATTGTAGCTGATACTTCAATTAAGCTAGTGCTCCATCGTTAACCACATCATCGCTTTCCATCAGATGAGAATGTGATCGAGCCGACCAATATTAAAAAAATAAAAAAACATCAAATTTTTCTTGATGCAAGTGACTTTGTTTACAGCAGAGTGAGAATCGCCATCAGTTCGATCGTTTCGTTGTACCTGTCCAAACGGAACGATCGAACTGTCCTTTTCTGTGTGGAGTTTATGAGTAAAACGGAGATGTGGTTGCAGCCAGCACTCCAGCAGGTGCGAGGATACCACACTCCAGCTTTCGACACCTTACTTGACTAAGGAAGGTCAGCGTCCTGGAGGTGTGATGGGATGTTTGGAAATAAGACCTGAAGATGTAGACTTGAAAGGCGCCTGCGCGTATTTAAAAGAACTGGATACGAATACATGATTAACTCTCATATTTGTGCTAGGCGTTTATCATTGTTATTGAAACCTAACTCATATGTACGTGTAATCTAATAAATTGTTACTAGATTTAATCGTATTTTTATGTGCGAAGAGGTTAGTAAAGGAGTTAATAAAGGAATGTGGCGCACATACCTTTTTTATTGTAGTAAGCGTTATTAGCACGTACAAAAGTAACAACTCAAAATTCAAAATTCAAAAGTCATTTATTCAAATTAGGCTGAGTGCCAGCACTTTT
>NDFZ01001935.1:0-13964 GCA_002192655.3 Mamestra configurata | reverse complement strand
TTTAAAAGTGTCTTGTTTGGAACTTTTTGATGAAACAATTCATATTTTCTATGATTTTCTACAAACATGAATCAGATTACTACGACTAACAATGGAAACAGGAAATAGACCTCAAACGGAACAATCGGCACTAAAAGGGACAACGAATACGTAACCGGATTAAATAATTCCAAGAAACGTTCGTTCCTGTGCACCGAAAGTGCCACAAATCGAATCACCGTCGGTCGCTCGCTGGAGATGGGCGCCACTCGCACATTTCCGTATCCAATATGGCCGCTTTCGATTTCCGGTCCCGTCTCCCGCGTAAACGGTTTACCTCGGATTACATACAGCGTTTATTTTAATCAAACCAATGTTCGGCTCTTGCGCGGATCACGGGATTAAACCGACGCGACGTCCATCTGGAACGTTTCAAATACGAGCTCAATGTATGTAAATCAAAATAAATTGCTTGTGTATCGAATATATGAGACCATCTGGATTTTTGCGCGAATGCCCCGGATAACGATATTTCAGAGGGATGTTGTCGATTCTTTTGTTTGTATTGTTGTAAGCTCGAATAAAAGCTCCGTGTTTAAGTTGTTTTGTTCGAATACAGTTTATTTACAAACATTTGGAAATAAAAGCCGAATACGTGTTTTTTGGCAATTCTTCTATCGTAAATCAAAGCTCTATGAATAAAATTCCGGAACTCATAAAAAACGTTGTGTTTTATTGCTTATTCTTTTTCTGAACCAACTCACATTAAACCTGGAAATATAAACGAAGTTTATTTGGTTCAAGTCTGGAAATAATAATATCTTGGGACAACTCACACACGGTCATCCGCTCCCAAACTAGGCAGAGCCTGTGCTATGGCAACCAGACAACTGATTAACATACTTATATATTTCTAAATACATACATATTATAGACAAATTACACCCAGACACAGAACAAATCATCATGCTCATCAGTTCATCAACAAAGATTTGTCCTGGGTGGGAATCGAACCCACGACCTCCGGTTTAGCAGTCAGGGTCACTAACCGCTCGACCAACAGGCCAGTCAATAGGTGGTAACATACCAAAGGTCGTGGACCGGACAGAATCAACCATTTATTCTGAAACTGAACCCATAGGGCCTCGTTAGTTTAAGTTACAATCAACATTCAATCTATTGTAATACCGTTTAAAAAACCTAAAAATGTTCGGGGTCAAAACGAACGAAACACCAAAAGCTTTACACCATTTATCTATATAAAAAGACCTTATTGGTTGAAATCGCTAAGGTCAGTAATCCTTTTATTTTTGTTTCGTACATTAGGAAAAATAATCTACTACGACATAGAAAATAAGACAATAAACCATCCCATTCATACAGCATTTAGTGAAGATCCACCTCATCAATCACATGAACTGAGGAACAAAGTCTTCTCACGTTACCTGTCAACCATAATGCTCCTATTTCATCGTCTTCAATATTAATATCAATGTTGTAGACATGATCAAATCTGTTTTTCTTGGCCTGAGGCAGCGACGGAGGGTTATGAAAAACGTAGTGAATTTTATGAGATATAAAAACTGCTTTGTAATCTTGTATTGGTTGTGTTTCTTGGCGATTTGATTTATATGTTTAACCTATTGGGGTTTTGTTTGGAAGGCGTTGGTGGTTCAATTTGAATGATGGATTGATGAGCTGGAATGTGAATATCATCAAGAGAGAGAAACGTTACGGAATAGTAATTTTTAACGATGATGTCACTTGGGATAACCATCGCAAGGTACCACGGACAAGTAAGGGTAATATGTCGAACTTTACAAGGGGTTTTTTTTAACCGTTTTTGGTGATACAATTCTAACGGCATAAATATTTCCTACTAGCTGCCCGCGTGAATGTCGAAAATTATCCCAAGGAAACATACTGCCGAGATAAAAAGAATTTTCCTATAATATACCTCTGTGCCAAATTCATCAAGATCCGTTCAGCCGTTCTGACGTGATTGAGTAACAAACATCCATCCATCCTTCCAAACATTCAAACTTTCGCATTTATAATATTAGTATAGATAAATGCGAAAGTGAATTCGTTTGTTTGTTACGCTTTCACTCCAAAATCGCTGAATCGGTTTTGATGGATTTTGGTACAGAGATGGGAAGGTGAGCCGGTTATAGGCTATTTTTTTTTTTGCAAAAATTCTACCTTAACGCGAACGAAGCCGCAAGCAAAAACTACTTAATAAGAAGGTGGGAATTCATTAAAAGGAAGAAGTAGTTACGCTCGTATAAAAGTAGCTGTAAGCACAATTTGAGTTCATAATGAAACCGGGTTAGATAACTATGCACGAATCGATCCAATTTCACACAAGAATATAAATGCTAGACGACAGTAACTACCAGGGAACAGAACGACGAGGAGCTAACTTCTAAATCTCTTGCCCTATTATGTCGTCTGGAATCTCAGAAACTCGAATTCTATTCTCTAGTTGATATCGATTTCGCTAACAATAAAATTGAAGCGGTTTTATTATGTTTGGAACCGATTCTGTGGCTTTCTAACTTCTCTCCAGTGTTCAGGATTTTGCTGAATTTGCTATTGGGATCGAAATTTTGTGTGAAGCCGAAGCCACGAAGCCATTTTCTTCTAACGTTTTGTATTGTTACCAGATTTTTTTAACACTGGTTGGCATGACAACTGTTTATATTATCAACAGTCAATCACAACTACAAGCGATAAACAATTAAGTATTTTGTTTTAAAATTTGGGGGTTAGACTTTGTGCTGCCAGCGAACCTTGTATCGTCTACCATCGTAAATAACTAACATAAGTTATATATATCTACTTACGTTCTATGTATTTTAACCTGTCGAGACGGTCAGCGTAGGAAATTTAACGAGAGTGAAAGTTTAAGGGAGCGTGTTTCAGCTGCCAAACCGGCTGCGGTTACAAATATCCCCAAAATTGTTTAATTTCGGATACTAGTGAGTAGTGGGTTGTTTAAACGTTTTAGGAAAGTTACTGTAAGCGTCGAATCGTGTTGTAACTCTGTAGATATTGTATTGGAAATCTATCTGTTTGTATTGTTTTGCTTTCTTTATCATTTTAAAGCTGTGGTGTAGACCAAACCTTTTCTTCTCACGGTATTTCACACCAACTCGCAAGTTTAAGATTTTTTTTTGAAAAAGAGCTTGGAGAGACAGAAAGCAATTTCAGTTTTCATTAGAAAGTGCAATGAAAAATTACTCTTGAGTGTAGTTGACGCTCTCTTGAAAAATGTTCTAATTATCCTTTCGACCAATCATAGCTGAATACGAGCGCTGGAGAATTTATCCCATAATATGTGACATATTCTCTATCACAATAAAATAATGTAGGTACTAAAACACAAAATAAAATTAATTAAATAAAATGCTTTGTAATTAGGAAACTGAAAACCCTTTTCTGTAAAAAGTGCAAATTGTCGCTTATGATGTTGCTTGATATAATTTTCGTTTTAGGAGCTCGGAATCATTAAAATAATACTTGATTAATAAAATGTTTTACTGTAATAAAAACTAGTTAAAACCATGCTAGTACCTCAGTTGGGTAACTATTGTAAGGCTTTTGTTGAAGTTTTCGATAAACTCGTAGATGCCCTGTAAGTGTTGCAATATTGTTTCAGCCCTTCACCGCAAAAGTTTATTCAGTACATAATTTGAAAATGTATTAATGTTGTTCCGTTTCGTAGCAATAATTATTACTTACTGGGCCATTTATCTAAAATGGAAACTACAATAATAACAAAGATTAATAATGTATCACAACTAAGTTCTAACCATAAATTAAACTAAACAATGCTATCTAAAATCCCGCCCAACTTTCAGCGAGCTACAAATACTATTAGATGCTAGATTTTTGTACACACTGTATACAAACACTTTCGCATTCCAAGCTGTTATAACAACCACTCCTGAAACATTGAAATCTGCACGTTATCTTAATAGAGCTCCGGTTTAATTTTAAGTGGCAATGGTAACGTTGTAGTGTTAACGATCTGTGAAGTTGTTAGTAGTATCGTAGTATACGTTCCCTTTCGTTGGCAAGCTGCCGGGCGGCGCTGATCAATGAACGTCTGTACAACCAGACTACTTTCACGCTGAACGTATTTCGAATATGGAACGCTTTTTACTTTTTAAAGGTTAACGTAATCCGGCCAGGTTCATTAAGTGGCTTGTTTATGGAACTCTTTGATGAGTCAGAATATAAAGAGATTTTGATAGGAATTTTAAACAATATCTAATTAAGGGTTGAGAGTTTGTTTACAAAATCAAAAGTGAGGAGTGGTATTGGTATGAATGCTTTACAGGAATTTTGGCTAACTGTTTGAACACGTTTAATGGATTTTGTTCTAGTTTTAAACTACTTTAGACCCTTATTTAGCTGTTTGGGGTCAACCTCGTTGAGTTAACCTTATGTTGATAATCTCCATTCAGTTATGTGAAATCATCTGAGGAATTTCTTGATGTTTAGTATTACCTATATCATCGTTTTCAAAAACCTGCTAAGTTGAAAACGCAACGAAAACACCAACATCAAATAAAAATCCTATACTAACTAGAACTCGACAAGTTCCACCATAAAATTCACAGCGTTCGTTCCAAATAAATAGAAGAAAAACAATATTCGCATAATCCTGAATAAATTGTTAGCAGCACGAGTACGTCTGTTCATATGCACAGAGAACGAAAAAAAAAGCACCAACCAACGTGTGAGAACGAAGAGAGCGCATTTCACACATTTCCCGGCGTTTTTCTATTTAGAAAGAAAACATATCTGCAACGCAAGGCTGTCTTGTTTATTTCGAAGACAGCACAAAGACTTTGTTTTTACTGAAGAAAGTACAAGATAAGCTTTGTGGTGAGACACATTGGATATCTCAGTGTGTGATTGGAGTACCTACACTAGGTATAGTGGAGACTTTATAGTACCTAGTTTTTGTGATCAAAAATTGTTATTTCGTTACCTTAACATGTTTTAAGATAATATCGATCGCCCAGCAAATTTTGAGTTGGTATGGTAATTCTTTGGGTATAAACATACCTATCACATAGGTACCCAACGCGATCGGTTGCAAATTAAAAAATCAAAACTTTCTCGAGCATATTTCAAAAGAACAATAAACGAAATAACAAAATTTAAATGACCAAATGTTTTATTTAGAAAAATTTTAGAATCCCAATGTACCTATGTGACATCAAATGAACGACTGATCAAAAGTTGCTAGATGTAATTTTAAAATATCAAATCATAACTAATCAAATTTTATAATCACAAATGATTTCTTATTAAAAATTATTAATTTAAATGGGTACCTACGTATCAAAATCCCGAATTTTAAAATACCGATGGACGAAATCCCGATGATTGAAACGTAGTAACTGATTACCACCTGCGCTAAGATAGTTGACGGAGCCATGTTTCGCGGGGCTCCTATTTCTGGGTGGTTTTAAAAAAAAAATAACCTAACCTATCCGAGTCGGGGTACAACCGATCATGTTGTGCAAAGGCTTTCTGTATCAGAAAGGCGCTATTCGCTAATATTAATATTATTTTTACCTTTTTCAGTTGATCCATTTGATAATTAATAATTTATCCAGTAAATCCATTTTGACCTTTAAACGATTTCCTATTCTTCTATTATTGTCTTATCTTATTATTATTTTCTTTAACGTTGTATTTTTGCTGTTTTATTGTGTCCAAGTTGAATTAATGTTTTCTATTTCTATTCTGAATATACACGTGGTCCTAGACATCGTGAGCCAAGGTTGAGACACGTTTAGTCCCCATTTATGGGCTAGGTTAGGTTAGCTCCTTTGATGGTTCCATTGTATGCGAGTTAAGCAAACGTCGGCAATCAATGCACATTGCTAACCACATTGTACTTGAAGACAAAACGTTGCTGGTCTCTCCGATTCGTATATCTGTTTACGTAAACGTCATACCAAGTAGGTAAGTCTATTCGATTAGATAATAGCTTTTAATTTATACACTATCCGTAAAACATGCAAACAAAACATTAGTCTTGTTTATTGTTTATATTTCATGTGTAGCGTGCTTACCTACATCCCTACATGTTTGTTTATTATTATACATCACATAAAACTTCGGCAATGCTGTTGAAACTACAAGAGGCACTCTATTATACACATTTAAACTTAGTTACAAACTTCGTCTGCATAAAGAAAACAAGAAACTTTCAAAGAAAATGTATAAAGATGAAGTCTTAAGTTCTTTTTAATATCAGGCAAGACCTCCTGTATTATGAATATTAAAATATTCGAAAGGGTCTTCTTGGACCCGGTGTAAACTCTCAGAAGCTTGGATCCTTTCAGCATCCCACTTAAGATCTTAAAGAACCCAATTAAATATAAAACGCTTATAAAAGGAAGCGTCTTGTAAAAGGGGAAAATTTTGGCTTATGGTACAAAATGGAAACTCGCTGACGTAAACGTTACCTACCTACATAGGTACATAATAAGTATGTGTTGACGGCATCTACTGTTTTTCAGGGTTCATCAACATTTAGCCAACTCAATGGCGCTACTGTAGATATGTACTTGCCGAAGAACTTCAACTACACTACTACACAACTATTTTATGTATCAGATTATCAAAAGTTTAAACAGCCCATCTGGCCGTAACATCTCCTATTTCATCAAGAACATTGCTTATATTCATATAAATGCAAATATTGCTAGCACTAGACCGTTTTTCAATTAAATCTACGCAGGTTTTAAGACGGTAAACATCAGTTTACAGAAAATCCGGAGAGAGCTCAGTCATACCAGCTTCGGTCCGAACAAGACACTCTTTAGTAACTTTATCTTAATAGTTTTTGAATGAAGTTTTCCCTACTGTTAACCTGGGTATCCGTTTTGAGACAAAGTTCCCTTAACTTCTCTCAGCCTTGTCTCTTATCCCTTAGCTTGTTGAATTCGCGTCTGCTTTCACGAAATCCTGCCAACAAGTCTTGGATTTGTTGCCTTTTCGGAGTTTCGTGTTGTTCTTGCGACACGTTCGTTATTCATTTCAAACTCAATGGGAGCTACCGTTTCCGTGCTCACCAGTTGGCGCCACTGGCGAGTAAGGTCCTTAAGCTATAGCATTAAAGTTGTTATTACGCGCATGTGAACAAAGTTAGAAGGGAAATAAGTTATGATGCCAGAAACGTGCGATTTAATACAACATGGATAGTGTGTTACGTGGACTCATTTTAATGGAAAAAAAGAAGGACGTACTGATACATATTTCGGACAAAAAAAAGTTCAATGCACCAATGATTTCCAAATCACGTATGTGGCTTATGTAATAGAAATAAATATTTTTTTAAATTATTAATGCAGTGATCGGTAAAACAGTAACATTATCTGCTATAAGTCTGGCTGTTTTGGTAAATATTCAGAAAAATCACAACAAATGAGTAAAACCGCCGAAAAAACTGAAAAGCAAAACATAATAAACCTTTTTTATTTAACCTTAATAACTAAGTTCCTAAACGNAATGAGTAAAACCGCCGAAAAAACTGAAAAGCAAAACATAATAAACCTTTTTTATTTAACCTTAATAACTATGTAAGTTCCTAAACGAATGTAAGTTTACCTAAATAATTTAAATTCGGCGCCGCACATCACGCTTTACGTAATTAATTAATTTGCTTGTTTGACGCCGACTTCTGAAGAAGCTTCACTGTTTCTACAAAAATTTGGAAATATAAAAAGTATTTAAAATATAATTTTCTACGCTGTTCGTTGCTTTTAAATAAACCATACACGAGTTAACATAAAACGCGTAACTAACTAGGCCTACCAAATTCACTTGTTTAACAAATTCTATTTAAATAATCACTATCACACGTCCAGTTGCGTGCAACGCTCACATACCATTGCATTTTAAAATTAATCGTGGCCACCCCTGTCAACAGCCCACGGGTCAACGACCCCGCCTATTTAGAACGAACAATGTTTATAAAGTTAAAGGAATAGCAGGAAGTAGGGCGAGGGGCAGTGAGAAGCGGTCTTAATCCTCCATTCAACTGTTTTTGAGCTACGACACGTATGTATCTGTTTGTTCGCAAGCCTTGTGTGCTCTCGTGGGATGTAAGCGTTATGATGGAGTAAGTAAAGTGACGGATTAATGGAAAGGGAAGCTCAATAGTAACACCTGTAAGGTTCAGCAATGCTTGCTGAGGCCGGTCCATTGTCCACGGATACATAAACAGAGCTAGACTCTTGCGTGTCGCGGAAAACACACTAAGCCCAGTACCAGCAGGCTTTTGTAGATCTTTGACTGACGTCATATAATAACAGTCTGAGGTCATTAAAAAATTGGCCAAGTGCGAGTCGGACTCGCGTGCAAAGGGTTCCGAACGAATTCCATTTTTGTAACATGTTATTTTAACACTATAAACTTCTTACGGGTCTTCCTGTAATGTATAGGGAAAGAATTTTTTTTTCAAAATTTTTGGCTCAGAGTTTCGGGCATTTTTCGTCTAATTTATTATATATTAGTTCAAAGCTTTATTTTTAAAATTTTGTAAAATTAAATATATATATTTTTTTTTAATAAGCTCTATTATTTGAAATGTTGCACAGTACAGTTTGTTAAACTTATTTTTAATATTCTAGTTTGTAGCCCAAAACTGACCCCCATACTCAAAATTCATTTATTTACGTAAAGCGTCTGTGTTTGGGTCACAAAAGTTCATATGTGTATCAAATTTCAACAGAATCGGTTCAGTAGATTCGGAGATTGACTGTGACAGACGGACAGACAGACAACCTGCCAAGGAGTACTGTGTTACTGTGTTGTCGAATTCAGATAGGCAGAGCCTTCATACTGGTACTCAGCTATATCAGGTTAGGTTAAAAAAAAAAGGTTAGGAAGCAGGCCTCTACGCAGTTGGGAAAAGGCAAGGCTGATTGAAATGTTCTACATATCTCTCTGTTATGTGAACTTATGTGCGCTCGTGGGAAGGCAGCTTTATAATAGGGTAGTAAGTGACAACTGCGTGTCGGAAAGGATAAGTGCAGATTACCGCAAGTTTGTAAGTGAATCAACTATAATAGGTGGCCATCGTGGATGGCGTAGGCGCGGGAAGCTTTGTAGGGCATTGTGGGGGAGTATGACATGGCCTCAATAATTTATTGTGATTTTTAGGACGCGGCAGTTTCGAAAATTCGGATTGCTTTAGACTCCAGCGCTAGATGCAAAATAAACAATGCTAAATCGTACTAAATGCTAACGGTATTATTACTATAAATACAACCCCATGCACGTTCGAAACCTATTACAACAAACATAAATATAATGTTTTGTCTACCAAAACAAATATGCTTCCATTTACCTACCAACGTAACTTATTAGGTATTCAAAACATGGCCAAAGCAAACAGCAAGTGTAAACTAACGCCTACTAAAGCACGTAGAATTCCCGTATTACTCCTGTTTATCAACCGTAGCTACCGTACAGGAAAATATTCAAGTAATAACTACAAAATTAGGTTGAAACTCGTTAAAAAGCCAGCGGGCGGTGGAACGCACCCTTAGGGAATGGTGCCCACAAAATACACAAGCATACTTTTTGGGTGTCGGAAAGCACGTTCCATTTTCAAATATTTTGTTTTTTTCTGGGGGTGAAAACATCACTCGGCTGGCTTTGCTTGCCAGTACGCTATGTAACCTCTTTTTAAAGGTTGATTAAAACTTTTCACTGACGAAAAACAATAAGGTTTTCCCTTTTTCGAACATATGTACAACTTTTTTTATTTTCGAAACGTGTCAATATTATACCCTTCCACGCCAACTTCTACGGACTACGGAAATCGATTGTTTGCAGAACAGTTTATTTGCTAATTAATAATGCAAACTTAAGCCACACTGAACAACCGATCGATGCAACAAACTGTCGCGTGGCCAACAATACGCAGAATTTGTACGAGTTGCAATGCGCCACAGACATAACGATAGATACAAAATATTGAATACTATTTGAGTAGGTACGGAAAGGGATACAAACAATTTATCATTGCAAGTCAGATTCACTTTGAAAGCGGTGCGAGATTAGATCTCGCCCATTTGTGAATGTGCAAAATGGACGAAAGTTCAGCTTGGATATTGTACGTGGACGGTTGTTGAATGTTAATACTGTTATGGCTTGAAGGGGCAGACTATCTTTTAAGTAGCGTAACTTAACTGTCTACAAAAAATTTTCGTAGGTAAAAAGAAATAGCTTAAACGTCATGCTATCTCCTTTAAATGCCAGTTACCAACTGCTAACTCCAATGTACCCAAAAAAAGGTTACATGCTTGCCTTATCTTTACCTCCTTACTAACCTTTCAGGCGGAACCGTAACGACCACCGCTTCGGTACAGCTAACAACGCCATTTTCCGTAATCTTCATTGTAACTATCTCCATCCAATTAAAATCACTTTAACATCTAATCTAAAACCAGGACGTTATTGTTACTGACGATAATTTCGAGATAAACTATTTGGTACGACATTTTGTTATACACCAAGTGAAAGTAAGAATGAAATCACAGTTAGAGGGAGATATATGAGATGTACACGCAAATTCGTCGCAAGCGCAGTACAGACTGAATTAACCGCGTCGTCCCCAGCGGATTAAGTGATCTAACTCGATGATACTCGGCTGGATTGCTGCAATTTCGAGCTGCTATTATTGCAAGCATGAGGGCAGGACACCGGCTCTACGGCGAAATTAGTAAATAGACACTTGATGGGGCCAAATGGGCAGTGCCCGCGGCGGCCGACTAAAATCGTGCCATGATCGTGCCTATCAATTTGTAAACTTAAAGTGACGTCTGGTTTGTTGGTATTACAGATGGGACTGTGAAATTGAAGTAGGTATTTCCTTAAACTAGTTGAGTTGTTATGTGAGGGAGAGGAGTGTTGAGCTAGAAAACTAATAGTTTGTAATGGAACTTGCGTCCTGTAACTACACAGCCGGTAAAACCATTTTCGGCTGATGAAAACGTTAATCAGAAAATTATTGAGACTAGTTTTACCATGGAGATGTCACCGGAAAATTGCGAACTCCGTAAGATTGTAATAAATCTTGATTAGATTATAATTTCTCGATATATTATGAAAAATCGTTTTGTATACAATAAATCTCTTCCAAATTCAATAGTTTCCAATATATCCGTATCTTATTAAGAAAAAATTGTTTACAATTTCACGCGATGTTTTACAATCTTACTTACGATACACAATTGAACATAAATATGGGTAGCATAGTAAAAGTAAATATTTAATAAAGGTGGATACCACAGAAATATGTAAAGTTAAGCAGATGCCAACCACCTACCTATGTAAATAGGGAAACTCGAAGGTGTATTTTGGGATCGTATTTTGCATTTAAATGAAAATTATTCGTTGATATAGGACGTGTCATGTTCCTTTGACAGCTAAATATAGACTTCACAAGTATTCCAATAAATCCTCAGTAGTTAAGGTAAATGTTATTCTGAGAATCAGAATGGCGAACAGAATTTTCAGGAGATTGTTAGGAGATTATGGAATCAGTCAAATTCTTTGAGCTTAAAGCGAACAGGTAATGTAGGTACTCACAAAGTTTAGTTGTAAAACTGTACAACTGTGTGTACATTGTGTGCAATAAATAAATAAAAGGTGATGAAACTTAACATAGTGTCATATATAGCTTTTAACAGTCCTCATTTTTTTACTGTACATTGTCCCACTGTTCAACAAAGGCCTTCCCAAGTACTTCCAGGTTCTTCTAAAAACTCCAATTTCCTGTCACGTCGAATCGCATCAACATCTAAAACATCCTTACGTCACCAAAATATTTGAATGCCCATCCCTATTCCAAAAACGAATTCGACAAAACCACATCTCGAACACGTCCGAAAAGTGTTGAAATTCGCGCTCATTCGCACAGCACGTCACGGAAAGTTGTCAGATAGTCGAATGTGGTCGAATGTCACATGTCGCGTGACACGAGTCGATCGAAGGCCGGTGGGGCCGAGGGGCGGCAGACCGGCTGCCGGCTGGAGGGAAGCGTCGGAGCTCGGAGGATATTGTCGATTTCAATGCGCCGGAGACAACGCAATCTGCGCGGCTATGCGCACATGCAGTTAAGGGCTCGGAAGCGTGGGTTCGTGAAATGTTGATGTACCTCCTTATTGATTCTTTGTTTGGTCATAATTTTACAAAAATCTATAAATTTGTCAGTATTTTTAATACGTGTTCAACAGAGAGTTATCAGTTTCCAAAGGCACAGGCGAAAATAACCACCAGTTTTCATGTAATTATAATGTCTGAGAATAGGTGCCTAACTATTAAACTTAAATAACGAATTAAAAAACATTTATATCTGACTAGCTGCTGCCCGCAGCTCCGCCCGCGTGAATTTCGAAAATTAGTAGTATAAAAAATGACCTATGTGTTATTCCAGACTATAATCTACCTCTGTACCAAATTTCATCAATATCTGCCGTTCTGACGTGACTGAGTTACACATCCATCCATCCATCCAAACTTTCGCATTTATAATATAAGAAGTATAGACATAGAAGTAGCGGGTACCAAAAATATTACAAGGTGACTGAGACGAGTTTAAAAGTATGATTTCCTACTCATAAATGTTTCTTACAAATTCATTCTTAAGTCATAACATCAAGTTTCTCGAATGGTGTTCGAGGAACTTGATGTTATGACTTATGAAACTATGGTTGGTTTCCTGTAAAGATGTTTTCATATAGTGAAGGGAGATACGTTGGCAACCAACTTATCTCCCTTCACTACTCTACGCTACAAATCTTATTTATAACGACAACACTACACGCGCAGATGCACATATTTAAGCGACGACTGGAGAGAACAGTTTGAGGAGCCCTATTCTGATTCAATTTGAGAAAGTTCTATTATAGCTTATTTATAGGTTAGTTGGCTCTTGTTTACAATTATGTTTCCCTATATCTATTTATCGTTTTATTGTGGCTTTCTGCTAACATCAGTCCCTAAATAATAACAGTATAAGGGTCGATCTTCAAGGAAAAGCTGCTTAAAGTATTTCCGAGGTCTTCCGTGGATGGGTGACCAAATAAGAAATGTTTTTTCAATGAGTGTGTATGCGTGTGTGTGCATGTTTTTTGGTTCCGTTTGTATTTCACGCTATTTTTTGTTAGTTATTAGTTCACGAATAAATGAAAATGTTTGCGTTACTTGGGAAGAAACTGGACCCCTCGACAAAGGGAATCAATCAACTATGATTCCCTTTGTCGTGGGGTCCTCTTTCTTCATTTCCACAGTGCCGAAATAAGGTTCCCACACTAGTGGGTTACCTAATACCTTATTTCGCGAAATTTTTGCACTTTTGTTTGCTGCTGGCTTTCGGTCATTTAAAGCATAGGTAACCCTTAGATTTCAAGAACTTAATTTATGTTAGCTACCTATATTCTTGCAAATAAATATATCATTCATTCATTTCTATCTTTTTTTTTTTTTAGGATGGGAAATCTTCATATAACTTCTTCCGCTCTGGGTGGAGCGGAAGGGCGTGTCAGACTTTTACTGACTAAAACCCATCCGTGTTCCTTCTAAAGCCCTTTGCGTTCCAGGGCCTCGGTGACTCTTTCGAACAAATTCCGCAACCCTGGGTTCATTTCTATCTTACACTACATATAGTGTAAGACAAAAATTATTGAATGAAAAAAAAGTTATTATTGATTTGCAAAAGGCATAAAGTTTCGTTGAAGACACCTCGAATAACGACTTCGGCATATGTACTTTAAGCCACGGCTCTCTATCATGAATTCTCTTAGATTGAAATCACGTGATCTCCTGTTGCGAATCAGAATAGGTGCTCCATCATGTCAATATATGTTTTATAGAGCTCATGCATCCTGTTCGGAGGAGACGACGGTAACTGCCGTGGGCAAGGAAGTGTGCAATGTAAGAGG
>NDFZ01001934.1:0-11969 GCA_002192655.3 Mamestra configurata | reverse complement strand
AAATAAAACTTCTAACTAAATTAAGGCCGCAACAATGACCGTCCAAGTAAAACAGAGCACAAAACCAATCCACCCGTCGAGGTACGACAGGGAGACGTCATCTCTCCGAAACTTTTTACGAACGCGTTGGAGGACGTTATAATGACGCTTGATTGGAAAGGACGGGGCATAAATATCAACGGTCAGTACATCTCGCACCTCCGATTTGAGGATGACATTGTCATCATGGCAGAATCTGTGCAGGAGCTTCCTCAACGCGGGTAAAACATTAGTGAACCTACAAATGCACATGGTTTTTAAAGTAATTTTCTATGGAATTATTAGGATTATTTTACATACCCAGTTCCATTTTTTAAGTTGGTCGACTATTGACTCGTTAACTTGTTGTAAAGCCTACTTAAGTGTGATATTTTTCCTTTTTCATTCGTTAAGTACAGGTACTACTACGATGAATTTAGGAACCCTAAAAACACTAGAAAGTAAGTTAACAAAATAAGTTTCATTTTGGAAGTCAGGGTCAAAAAACGAGAAAACAATCAAAAACACCGACTGCCGTTTTTTATTTGGAAGTCGGTTGTATTTTTTTGTAAAAAGTTTTTTATTTTCCACACTTTAGTGGTGCTTCCTACAACTAAATAGACATTCGTATAATAAGTGGTGGCAGGTGATGGCGCTATTTCTCGTTGAGGAGTTACTTTGTGTGCCTTCGTCGTTCAGTCCAAGTCCAGACCAGCTCATACTTAAATTTCTACTTTGCTTTTGGATTGGCATAACCCTAACAATATGTCACTTTACTAGATTTTATTGATTCTAAGTTGAGGAGGTCACTAGTTTATCTTTGAAGTTCACCGTCTATTGCAAATACAATACAGCTATAACTAAACCCAACGCAAAATGAATAAAGATATGCCCGAATAGATAACCCCAAAAACATATTAATTCAGGTTGAGTTGTTTCTTGTTTGCATCTGCGTATGCCTTCACAGCGTATCGGCGTGATGTTATGTTATGAACTCGTGTAATCAATAAACAGACATGCGATTTCAGCAATCCCGGGAGATATGCTATTATTTGTTAATGAGTTCCGTTGACTACCTCCGAAATGGTTCATCAGATCTTCACCAAATTTAAACGGGGCCAGTTTGGAAAAGTACTCTACCAAACAAAAAAAAAAGAATCATCGAAATCGGTTGACAATTGGCGAAAATATCGCTGAACAAACATTTTTCCTGGGATCCCAGCATCAGATCCTGACTTATACCTTCCATCATCAGCTCAGCAAGATGAAATGTTGATTATCGGGCATAATTATCTGAATTGCGTTAGAAAGTACAAGAAAAACATTGTATGTGCCCCCTTAAATTTGAGTGTTGCTCCCGATGTCCTTGGGATCCCATCAGATTCTGACTTGATGCCAATAGTCCCATTGGCACCTCAGGAGTATATGCTTTCGAATAAAACAATATCATAATCAAAATCAATTTATAATTGACGAAATGATCGCATAACAAACATACAAAGTACATACCTAGACTAGAGTCAAGAGAAAACCCATAAAATAAAATATTTTAAAAAACTTTCAGCCGAATTAATAACCTTTTGGAAGTCGGTTCAAAATCTAGCTTTGTGAGAAACTGGTTAGTCGGTTGGTTCGGTAGCTCTCCTACTATACAATAATACGAGTGGTTATCAATTGTTTATACCGCCAGTATAACGGCCGCGTGTGGCGTGCAATACTGACAAACAGTAGAGGTTATCGCTGGGCCGCGCTTGTCATCGTCTGTCTAACCGCGAGTACACGACGCCTTAGGTTCACTGAGCGCTTTACACGAAAGTGGAAACACTTACTCCTGATAAGATATGGAGCCCCTTTGAATACATCAAGGGCATTAACTATCGTAATGCAGATTTCTGCACATACACACCGGTAGGGGGAAGAGTGCTCGCCTACATTATTAGGGCGCGCGGGCGGGGGCACAACGTCTGCGCTTTAACCTCTCTATCTGTTGTGACTTGGGAATGCCGCGCCCGCTCCGGCTATGCTAGAGTCGCTTCAAATTCATTAGAGACTAAAGAATACACTAGTCGTCCAAGTTGGATGGACCACGACAGATGATGATGATGACCATAGGTACCATTTCTATAACCATTTATTTGTGACAAGCCCGCGACATCTTACGTGCATTTCCCGTTTTTTCCCGTAACCGTAGGAACTTCGGGGAATCTCTTAGTGCTGCCCTACTCTCCCCAACGAACCTACCTGCCAAATTTCAGCTTTCTACGACCAGATGTTTCGGCTATGCGTTGTCTGTCAGTCACTCAGTAACGGAAGAATTTTATATAAGTACCTACTAGCTGACCTGGCAAACGTTGTTTTACCATATAAATTATTTCTAGTGAATATTTTGGTAGTCAAATAAAAAATAAGCAACTAATTGTAAGTGTGTGAGGATGTGGTAAACGACTGAAAGAGGAATAGAGCGCTGCGAACGATGACGGCTTATAAAAATAACAAAACACCAAACATTATTTTTTTGATTTCATTGTACTTTTAGTCTCTTACTTTCTTTCTTATTTTCAAATTATATATCTATGACAAATTATGACAGTAAAAAAAAAACATTATCAGTTGTTTATATGAGATCACTTAATTAACTGAACGTGAGAACTATCTTAAGCAAATTTAATGGGAATAAATAATTCCTATAGCACTGCAAATTGATGATACATTTACTATGAGAATATCTATACCTACATGATATAGATCATAAATTTGTAGAAACGGTTATGTCTGTACATTTTAAAAAAGTACTAAAAATAGATTAAGGGCGATAAAAAAGGAACATACAACACAAAAAGATTTTTTGGATTTTTTTGTCGTTCTGTCTGTCTGTCTGTTAAAGGTAATCTCTGACGATACACCACAGATTTACTTGGGGTTTTCGCATTTGCATGCGGGTTAGTTCTGAGCAACATTTAGTCTTTGTTTCATTTAAATTGATGGCCAGGAAAAACAATTATGGGCATTTTAAGATTTTAAAATTACGGATCAATGTTTTTTGACAGTTTTCGTTCATATTATAAGATCGGCTATTTTCATTGCAATGTCAACAGAACACATGGATCCGACGATACAATTACTTGCCTTTCAAATATACGCCGCTGGTTCGAACCCCAACTCTTGCGGTTTTTTTTTTTACTATTAAGTTTTTTGTACTTTTTGCATTCCCGCAATATATATTTTTCGATAATAATCGTTGTTTTATGCTTTTTACAACATTGTTATTTTTTAACATACATATTATTTATTTGTGTACATCTAAACCCACACATGTTTAATTAAGTAAGAAATCGTTTCTGAAAATTGTCAATTTTGCATTAAAAAAATGACAGGGTATTTGATACTGTGAAGNGAAAATTGACAATTTTGCATTAAAAAAATGACAGGGTATTTGATCCTGTGAAGCAGGTACACACAACGCCATCTATTAACCAAAACATCATGTTTAATTATTTGTGAAAATACCTCTTAAGTATATGAAAAGTGAATAATTATGTAAATGCCTTAGAAAAAATGATTCTGAATGAAAATATTATTCTACTAGCTGTTGCCCGCGACTATGTTCGCAAAATATTGCTTAGTTCAGATATACGAACTGTCAGTATCCTGCATTACCAAACACCTTTTAGAATTGAGAATTCGGAAGAGTGTTACGCAAAGCACTGACTTTATCACGTCTTCCGTTTGTAATGCCGATCAGTCCTGGTAATTTTTCTTGATGAGAAACGTTTAAATGATAACGCTTCTCTTTACATGATGTTAGCGGCGGTGTCACCCGGACACAAACAATAAAGTTGTTGGGGCTATAAACACGCGACAGCGCTACATAAACTTGGCCACGGGATAAGGAACCAGAAGAGAAGTAAACCTCCGCAACCGATAATGTCTGGCCATTGACTGGTCATGGCGTATCATAGGCTCACTAGGAATTGAAAAGGTTTGAAACTAAACAGAAAATTTACAAACATTATTGTGAGTTACTAAATAAAATCTAAACTGTTGATACGTTACCCGCCAACTGAAATGGCAATATAAAAGAAGGCAACAACCGCGACCCTATACCACGCGCGAGGATACGTAGCTGTCTTGCTACCGATTACATACGAGTGCTCTTTTTTTATGGATTGGATATCATCAAATGACTTCTTCCGCTCTGAGTGGAGCGGAAGGGCGTGTCAGACTCTTACTGACTAAAACCAATCCGTGTTCCTTCTAAAGCCCTTTGCGTTCCAGGGCCGCGGTGAACAACACTTCCCAGTGCTTACACTATTATTTTGAGCTGCTGTGATGTGGGGCATGACGCATCTATATACTACGTGTAACAGAATTAACGCAATACCTAAAAAGGCAGGCATTGCACTCATCGTTATGATTTTTTACTATGGGACACACATCGAAATCAAAGTAAATGTTTTCAGGCATCATGTTCATTCTGTTACATGTCTTATTTTAACACATTTGTGTTAGTTGGGCAAAATAGATGTAATGTCACAACATTACATCTATTTTGCCCAACTAATACTAATACTTTGGCAGTTCATCTTTATGTTCGGGTTGTGCGTTTGATCTCATGTTTTGTTCAGATTGTCCACGTAAATTATAACATTTATAACATTCGCTCATGTTGGCCAATGTTAATTTTCATATGGTAAAGTTACACAAAGAGACGTCCATCTTTATGCCGTACCAGGGGCCAGCATCATCAACAGCAGGCAGAAGGTGGAACCCTGATATGGGGGTTCCTTCACTTTGTCATTTCAAGAGTTGTACAAATCGTTCGATGGTTTGTTTATTAGGGTTCCGTACCTTACGCGACAAAAAACGGAACCCTTATAGGATCACTTTGTTGTCTGTCTGTCCGTCTATCAAGAACCTTTTTCTCAGGAACGCTTGAAGTTTGCTATACCTCGGAGCAGTGAAAAATTCAAACTTCGGAATCAACGCAATCTAAAGATAAGGCCGTTTATGCTCCGTTTATGGCGCATGTTCTGACGCTCGCGAGGGAATCAAAACATATAGGGTACTTTCTGTTGATCAAGAGGCATGAAATTTGGCAAGAAGATAGATCTTACATTACAAGCACGGAAAAAAGTCTGAAAATTGGGAATTTGTTATTTTATCATACAAAAAATCATTTTTTACGATTTCAAACTTACCTACATTTTCAGTTGAAAAATTGACCGTGACGTACATTGATGTATGGGGAACATTTTATTAACAACAAAATGAAGTTTGTCCCTTAATCTTACCTACTATATTTTTGTCGGAGTAATGAGAGTGCTTTCATTTTAATTTTGATTCGAAATAATACGAAACTGAGATGAGACCAATTAGTTTTCTCTCAATAATCAAAATTGTTTTTTTTAATCGTCAGGAACGGGGGCACAAAGTTATGGAAGCAAAAAGCAAGGCGTTACGGTGCCGTTTTGTTACGATTTCGAACAGACACTCTCGATAATATTCCGAGGAACGAAAGCCGATGAAATAGGTGCCTACTTTATTTTTGGCGCAATATACATAACATTAAAGTTCAGATATGCGAGCATATTTAGGAGGCCACTAAAACGCGCAGAAATAGTAGAATTTTACTGTTTATAAATTGTGACGGCACACACCACAACCAAGCAGATAGGCTATTTTAGTAGAGAGCTTGGATGTCCCGTTACTTCAAAATTCATTTATCCATTACCAACTATTTTGACCCCTCGCAACGACCTAGCGGCAATCATCACTACCCAAAATATTGACAAATATTTTTGGGGAAGTAGGGAATATATTTCCTTGAACATGGCAATGGAAGAAAATTATTTTCGATTTCTACTCAGATATTCAAGCCCCTAAAACTTTGCATTGGCAAGAGGTTGAAAGTCACAAATCTCCAACAAAATGTTATCGAAGCTGGAATACTAACAGGTTGCCCTTACGATGTTTTATTTCATTCCCAAGATCCGTCTCATTCCCAATAATTAACCGACTTCAAAACAGGAGATTCTGTATTTGACCCGTATGTTTGTATGTGCGCGATCCTTTGTCTGTTTAGTTTCAAACGTGTTCAATTCCCAGTGAGCCTACGTCATGGCCAGACATCATCCGTTGTGGGGGAACACTGCTTCTGGTTGCTTTTCCAATGGCCAACTTTATGTTGCTATATCACTTTTCGAGTAGGCTCCAGGTTATTCCGCCGCTAACACCGTGTACCTATACAAAAGCGTTATCATTAAAAAGATTTTTAATTTTGGCATTTTAATTCTTAGAGGGGTCAGGTAATGCAGGATATTGACGGTTAGTTTATTTTATTTCAGTGGCAGCTTTTTAGTTTCTAACGTACACGCGAACAAAGTCGCGGGCAACAGCTAGTTCTTAATATGGGAGTTGCACTGAGAAAGTAAAATGATAAGTATATGCGTCACTGCTACGATCGACGAAACTTCGAAACTTTAGTGAGTGAGAGCGAGAAAGCTTATTGTGTGAGAAAGACAGGATACCAGCTTCGTTCGAGCACACCTGTGACACCGGTAGACGCGTGGCGGCGGCGGGAATAACTGATCACGTGGTAAAGGATCAATTATCGACCGCCGAGAGTAGAAAATAATTAAAGTACTAATATCGCTATTAAAAAATAGTGGTTGGTGGTAGAAGGGTGAAAATTCATATATATTGTTTAATGTCGAATCATAAAAGAAATAAACTTAATAATTTGTACAAAAAATTAAAATAACATTTTGGGGGTGGACCACCCTTATTACTTAGGGGTATAAAATATAGTTTACGTCCTATTCCCAGACTTATTGAATAAACACACAAAATTTCATTAGAATCGGTCAAGCCGTTTCGGAGGAGTTTTGTTACAAACACTGTGCCACAAAAATTTTAAATATTAGATAAGGATTTTACTCATTTGTTTGACATCAAAAGACAATTAATGAAATTCTTGAAAAAAACAAAAATCATTTCCAAGGGTGATCCAAATCCAAACAAACGAGCCTGACCAAAATATAATATTTCCTTCGTTTCGACTATGTAACTTAAATACCAACTTTATTATTAAGTAGTCCTACTACTTAGTACTTCAAAGAAGGGAAATGAGTGTTTAGCGATAAGCGACTGGACGAATGACAATAGTTCTTAGTACAAGTACCTACTTGTACTAGTTACAGCTACTACAGGACAACACTCTTCTTCTTCCTTATCGCATGTTACTTGGGGTCGGCGCAACACGTTTTTTTCGTCCATTCTGTCCTCAATTCTGTCCTGTCAGCCGTCACGCTATCGCTATCAGTAACTTCTTTTTCTTTCATATCACTCCTAACACAATCCATCCATCTTTTCTTTGGCCTCTCTCTCCCTGTCCATCCATCCACATTTATATTTATAATTCTTTTAGTTACATGCATTTCTTCCCTTCGCTTCACATGACCATACCAATATAACCCTTTCAACTTTTCCGTTACTGGCGCCACTTTTAAACTACCTCTAATATACTCATTCCTCACTTTATCCATTCTTGATACTCCACACATCCATCTCAACATTCTCATCTGGCTACATGCAATCTTTTCTCATCCGTCTTTTTCACAAACCAACATTCTGATCCATACAGTACGACAGGTACTTACAGATACTCAGGGACTATAGATTTCCCCTTTAACTTGAGGGGCATCAGTGTGTCACAAGTATTTCCAGTGACCTGTCGCCATTTCATCCATCCTGAGTTGATCCGGTGCGTTACGTCTCGGCATATATCACCGTCCTCCTGGACAAGCGACCCGAGATATCGAAAGTCGGACTAGATCGGAATAGGCGTACGGTGACAGCTATAGGTATAGGATTGGAGAGACCGCCGAAATCGCAAAACAGGTATTCTGCTCAATTTCAGGCCAACACACTCCAGTCCTTGCCACTATATCTTCAATCTGCTCTGGACCTCAAGGCCGCTTTCGGCAACCAGCACAATTTCATCAGCAAACAGCATGCACCAGGAAGCTTCTTCTTGAATGTCCGATGTCAGAGCGTCCATTATCATCAGGAAGAGGTAAGGGCTGAGAGCCGACCCTTGGTGCAATCCGACTGCCACACTCAAGCTGTCAGTGGTACTCACTACAGACCGAACTTGGGTACTGTTTACCCAGGCACACCTTTCTACTTCAGGGCCCACCACAAAACCTTAAGAGGCAACCTCAAGAGGGTGACCGGGTCACATGCCTTTTCGAGGTCAACGAATACCATGTGCAAGTTTTTATGCACAGTTCACAGGACAACAGACTGAGAACAGTAAATATTTAGAACTAACATACATTCGACCTTCCACTGTTCCCTGTGGTACGGCGTACGTAGCGTGCATGGAGAAGTTTGGCATGTTAGCGTCGCAGGTCGATGATTTGTTGTCAGCCACGCACTCGTGCGCATTTGTGTTGTGGCAGTGGACAATCCCGCCCAAAAGTTCATACTACTTGAAGCTAAGTAGGTACAATAGCGTAACTAGGGGGGCGGCTAACTCCCCGGGTGACACCTGTTTAGGGGTGACACCTGATAGTTCGTTGGCTGTTTTTGACACGGTGACGTAATGAAACCTGTCTGGTTTCAAAAATTTTAGAGCTCACTTCACTCGCTCTTGCACTCTCTTGGTTCTAGAGCTTTTCTATATAAATCAACAAAATGGCTACTATTTTAGTATTAATGACCAAAAAAATAAGATCTTTCCGAGGTGGGTGCAAAAACTTCCTTAGTTCTTGAGCTTTTTTGCGTTTATCTAAGGGTGACACCCGACCGTTCGTTGACTGTTTTTTGTCGTGGACGAGTGTCACCTATAAACGGGTGACTCAATGTAACTTGTCAAGGTTGGGTGCAAATATTTTCGAGCTTGCTTCTCTCGCTCTTGCATTAGTTGCATTCGACACTCTCTTAGTTCTGGAGCATTTCTGTACAACTTAGCAAAATTACTTTTATTTAAGAAGAAAACATCAAAAGAAACTAAGTAGGTACTTAAATCTATCCGAATAATAAATGAACGAAGTAGAATATTTTTAAAGATTTTATAATCGACTCTACAAAGAGTGATGATAGCCTTATCAGCTTCGGTAGCATCCTTGGGCCCCCTATCTTTTTGATTTACATCAATGACCTGTGGCATGCACACATTCCAAATTGTGCCCTATTTACGTAAGCCGCTGACACAGCGTTGATAGTTTACGAGAGCACTTTGTGATTGAGTGGCTCTCAGAGACTTTACTTACCTACCTTAAACGCAAAGACAAACGTCGTTAGGTTCTCGCTACCAAACCTCAGTATAATTAGGTCAAATTAAAGCTCACATTTGCTCAGGCGAGGCTCCCAATTGTAGAAACCCATTTATGTGCTTGCTTCCAGACATAAAATATTTCCACATTGATCATAAACTTAGCGGGCAACCCTTATGGGGATTTTGCACATAGGGAAAGCCCTATGTGCAAGGATCAACACTCTGCTGATCCCGATCCAGTGTAATAGTTCACCAGAGCATCTGCCAGTCAATTATTTTATATTGTATCCCGGTTTGGTGCGGAACTTACAAAACCTCCTTACCTTAAGTTTAAAGAGAACACAGAGCGATCTCGAAAGTCGCGCACTTTAAGCGCAGGGACTTTTCGGCCAATCAACTTTATTCAGAAGCCAAAGTATTGACCGTGAGACAACTTTTTGTGCTCCGCGATGGCTCGTGCCCTAGTCTAGGAGGTATCAGTTCGCCCTCTCATGCGACTCTGTTGTACAATATTTCCCTAATCTTTGAGTACTTACCTATGTACCTATGTTTTTCTATATGTAAAAATAAACATTTTATTATTATTTATTAAAGAAAATCATAACTATCCGAGGCGGGGAGCAAAAATTTTCGACGAGCATATACATTCATATCTGTCTTAGTTACAGAGCTTCCCGCATCAATCAACTTCGAATTAAGTATGATAAGAAAATCATACCGATCCGAGGCGGGGTGCAAAATTATTTTCGAGTTCACCTTGCCTGCTCTTAGCCCAGAAATTCTAATGCTTTCATTAATTACTTGCGGACAACATAATCCATTATTATTTAACAAACAGTGATTTCTACATTCCTGAAAACACCCCACTAGAGCACACTCCCCCTTCCCCAAATGAGTTGCGACTGCCCGACAGGGAGCGTTCAAGTATTACGTAACGCAATTTTTGAAGATTCTTGACCCTCCCTCCCCCATATAACGCGCCGTAACGTTTATCTGTACCGCCCTCCCCGTCCCTAAACATTACGTATCATCCAAGTGACAATTTTTACCTAAAAGTCACAATTATGTCTACTACTCTCATCTTACCAATTTTTTTAATTTATAAATGTCATTTCAAGAAAAATATTGATGTTTATTTTTGTTTGGCAAAATTACTACTGTTTAGTGACTGTGTAACTCGAAAATATGTTGAGTGAGCTAGCGTTAAATAAAAAAATCAATGTTACGTAACGCGTTGTTCGAACACCCCTCCCGCTCCTGTAACGCATCGTAACGTTTTACAAGACCCCCTCCCCCCAAATTGCGTTACGTAATACTTGAACGCCCCCACCAGAATGAAAACTACAACCCATAAATTCGGAGGTGGGGGCTCCATTTGTGGGGTGATACCATGCATATCCGCACCGGGTGTCACCCGTGCTAGCTACGCCACTGAGTAGGTACGCGTGCGAAGCTGTGTGAAGTAGCGCCTTCATTCATCATAAATTCAGAAGTGTATCAGGCAAGCTACGAACAGTCCTAACTCCCAACTACAATGAATGACAGAACTTAAACGACAAAAATTTAATTGTAACGTGAGCCGTGTTTTAAACTAGGTATATGTGGTATGTACAGAGTGTCGCGGTGTCGCCCATAGTGCACTCACTCACACTTGCGCTATGCAAGTGTCCGAGTCCATCGCTTGAGGGCGCGCAGGGCCGCCGCGCCGCTCGACGCTCGGGTGACACGGATATTTAGATGAAACACGTTCAGCAACATAAGGTTGATCTAAATATTAATCTCATTAAATGACTTTAAGATCACTGAATTTAATTCTGTGACCGGATCCCAAGGAGCAAGCTTGTTTAAGGATGCACCTTATGTGCCAAACTAATATGTATGTATAAAGAGGTTAAATTGTTTGTTTGTTTTACTATACTTACTTACACTAATACGAATGCGAAAGTCGGGATGGAGCTGATGGGATGGAGGGATGGATGTCTGTTACCTACTCGACCACGCAGCCTGACGGCTGAACGGATCTGGATACAATTTGACATCTACTTATAGATATCTACTTATATTTTAGTCTGCAATAGCACTAAGTCTCAATTAAAATAAATTTAATTGAATAGCACATACTAATATTTTTGTCGCGGGAGTATGTTCCTTGAGGATAATTTCCGACATTCACGCGGGCAAAGTAAGTTATTTAGCAAATATGGGCATAGTACCTACATGGTGATAAACGGATGGGTTCAGCCATATTTAGCAATAAGGCACGCAAAGCTTATAATTTGACGCTAAAACAATAACGGCAATTAAAGCTGCTTGCTGGCATAGGCTAGTTTACTTATAAGTAGAAGGTACGGCCTGTAGGAGGAGCGCTGCAGGTAGGTACTCATCTGATGCAAACATTCTTTCACTACCTAATAGAAAGCGACACTATCGCACACTGTCACACAATACTTATGTGTCCCGTGATGCCGCGGGGAATTGTCATTTATGTCCAAACAAAGATCCAGCCCATAGAACAGCTTCTCGACAGCGACAATAACGCAATTAACGTTTTTGGTTGTACTACGCCGCAGGGAAGGGGCGTCCTTCCCTGCAAGACTCAATACCGTGGAGCTATGATGAGTATGGCAAGGCATGCTCGTTCAGTATTGTTCAGAGTAGTCAGCTGCACTGT
>NDFZ01001932.1:0-15689 GCA_002192655.3 Mamestra configurata | reverse complement strand
TAGAATTAGGTAAGTAATAAAAGCTGATTACTTGAAGTATCTGTGTGCAAGGAGCTTGTAGTTTACAATAGCGGCGTATGCCCACTGCGCCACGTTAAAGGCATGTGTCCAGTTGTGGTAGGGCACGTCTCTATAGCCCTTCTTGACGTACAATATGAAGCAGGCCAGCTTATTCGGCTTTATGTTAAACCTGAAGAGAGGGAACGGTCCGGTAAAATCATATAAATTATAAAGTCAGTAGGCGCCCTTTGTCGGCGCAACGACGCGTTCGGGTTTGCAGCATTTTATTTATTACTTGTATTGCGAAGATATTAATAATAAGTTTGGAAAATCCAAAAATGCAAACCTGCATGGAGTGGCTCAATCAAAATTTTTTTTTTTTAATCTTTCAAAGTAAAATGGAAAAAAAATCGATGGGTAAGTAACTGAAAAATTGTAAAAAAATGCAGATACATTACATTTTTGCTATATGATTAATGATGCTAATTATATTTCCCGGCATTTCACTGAGACGAGAAAAATACGGCGCATGCACCACAAAAAATATCAGCTTTTTAGCCTTGACTAATAGCACCCACAGGGTAAGACTGGGCTGGTAAGGCCCAGGTGGCTCCCCACAAGCCCGGGTGTATAATTTAATGGGATATTATCGGAAAATAATACGGTAAACATATGATTGTTTACTGTATTATTTTGTTGTTGTATTATTATTTTTTTGTTGCTGCTAGGTGCAGGTCGCGCGGTCAAAATAAGGTTGCAAATTCAAATTCAGTACAATATTATTGCCCAGCGGTGGACGGGGGCACAGCTTTGGACGCGCTCGCTGCTCCTAGCAGTGGACGCCGACGCGCGCCGCTTGCGGTGAACAGCCAGTCTTCATGGTGCGAGCACAATTATCTCGCAGTAGGTGTGAAAAGTAGAGTATGCTCTCTGGAATAAAGGTGTCTTTGCCTTGGGCTGGCTTTAATTGGCTGCTTGTTCTTATTGAATACCACTGCAAATTATACGCCTCACTTGTACTTCTCATAATATTAGGAATTCCTATCTTATACCGTCTAAACTATGAGACAAGACTACAGGATACATACTTCTTAACAAGTCCAAGGTCAGAAAACATATTCAGGGCATAACACGGCAGTTCCCTAAGCGGCAGCGCCCGAGGGTTGAAATGAAGACTGGTTATGTGAGGGTGTCTGTGGAACCCGGTGCAGGCCATCAAGCGATCCACCTCGTCATCAGTTACCTGTATCACCATTTAATTTTAGGTATTGTTATTCGGTAAAACCAAATAATAGTGACTTTTAGAAAAGGAAAAACTTCGAGAGTCGCTAAGGGATACAGTTGGGAATGTGGTGGTGCAGCAGGAGTCCAATATAGTTGTAGCCCANGGTATACAGTTGGGAATGTGGTGGTGCAGCAGGAGTCCAATATAGTTGTAGCCCATAACGGAATAACAATACTGAAGTGGTATTACCACTTCCACATCCACACTACTTTAGTAAGTTTTAGCAACTGTTGATGCGAGATTTTCGAGACCGCGCGCATTGGCATACGTAAGCCTTCAGGATAGTTGAAGCGACAACCTAAAAATATGTGTCAATTAATGGCGTTCAAAAGGTTAATGTGTGCTGAGGCGCCCTGCAGGCACCAATATGTGACTATTCAAAGGAAAATCACCGACCTTCATATGATACATAACAAGTTCGGTTGCCAAGGCATTCCTGATGTGTGCTTCTTGAATCTTCTGGAAGATCGAGGAGTGAATGATGCAGACGCCGCAGTAAATGCTGAACGCTAAGGCCATCTCTTCATCCATGCCGTCAAAGTAAGGATCTAATAGTTTGTTGATGATTTGGCCCACTCCAATTATCCCTGATTGCTCGCGGATTGGAAAGCATAGCATATTTCTAGGTGGAAATGTTAGAAAAGGAAGAATAATTTGGCATTATTTACACATGGCAAAAAAATACAATCAAATGAGTAGGTATTATTTAGAAGTTTCGTAGCGAGGTAGACAGCTTGAAGAACTACCCAGTCAGATGGGGGACTTTAATGAGCCCCATTACGACTGTGGNGATACAGCGTGAAATTTTAATGGTTGTTTTCCCGCAGCTTCGCTTGCGTTTGGATACAGCGTGAAATTTTAATGGTTGTTTTCCCGCAGCTTCGCTTGCGTTTGGATACAGCGTGAAATTTTAATGGTTGTTTTCCCGCAGCTTCGCTTGCGTTTGGATACAGCGTGAAATTTTAATGGTTGTTTTCCCGCAGCTTCGCTTGCGTTTGGATACAGCGTGAAATTTTAATGGTTGTTTTCCCGCAGCTTCGCTTGCGTTTGGATACAGCGTGAAATTTTAATGGTTGTTTTCCCGCAGCTTCGCTTGCGTTTGGATACAGCGTGAAATTTTAATGGTTGTTTTCCCGCAGCTTCGCTTGCGTTTGGATACAGCGTGAAATTTTAATGGTTGTTTTCCCGCAGCTTCGCTTGCGTTTGGATACAGCGTGAAATTTTAATGGTTGTTTTCCCGCAGCTTCGCTTGCGTTTGGATACAGCGTGAAATTTTAATGGTTGTTTTCCCGCAGCTTCGCTTGCGTTTGGATACAGCGTGAAATTTTAATGGTTGTTTTCCCGCAGCTTCGCTTGCGTTTGGATACAGCGTGAAATTTTAATGGTTGTTTTCCCGCAGCTTCGCTTGCGTTTGGATACAGCGTGAAATTTTAATGGTTGTTTTCCCGCAGCTTCGCTTGCGTTTGGATACAGCGTGAAATTTTAATGGTTGTTTTCCCGCAGCTTCGCTTGCGTTTGGATACAGCGTGAAATTTTAATGGTTGTTTTCCCGCAGCTTCGCTTGCGTTTGGATACAGCGTGAAATTTTAATGGTTGTTTTCCCGCAGCTTCGCTTGCGTTTGGATACAGCGTGAAATTTTAATGGTTGTTTTCCCGCAGCTTCGCTTGCGTTTGGATACAGCGTGAAATTTTAATGGTTGTTTTCCCGCAGCTTCGCTTGCGTTTGGATACAGCGTGAAATTTTAATGGTTGTTTTCCCGCAGCTTCGCTTGCGTTTGGATACAGCGTGAAATTTTAATGGTTGTTTTCCCGCAGCTTCGCTTGCGTTTGGATACAGCGTGAAATTTTAATGGTTGTTTTCCCGCAGCTTCGCTTGCGTTTGGATACAGCGTGAAATTTTAATGGTTGTTTTCCCGCAGCTTCGCTTGCGTTTGGATACAGCGTGAAATTTTAATGGTTGTTTTCCCGCAGCTTCGCTTGCGTTTGGATACAGCGTGAAATTTTAATGGTTGTTTTCCCGCAGCTTCGCTTGCGTTTGGATACAGCGTGAAATTTTAATGGTTGTTTTCCCGCAGCTTCGCTTGCGTTTGGATACAGCGTGAAATTTTAATGGTTGTTTTCCCGCAGCTTCGCTTGCGTTTGGATACAGCGTGAAATTTTAATGGTTGTTTTCCCGCAGCTTCGCTTGCGTTTGGATACAGCGTGAAATTTTAATGGTTGTTTTCCCGCAGCTTCGCTTGCGTTTGGATACAGCGTGAAATTTTAATGGTTGTTTTCCCGCAGCTTCGCTTGCGTTTGGATACAGCGTGAAATTTTAATGGTTGTTTTCCCGCAGCTTCGCTTGCGTTTGGATACAGCGTGAAATTTTAATGGTTGTTTTCCCGCAGCTTCGCTTGCGTTTGGATACAGCGTGAAATTTTAATGGTTGTTTTCCCGCAGCTTCGCTTGCGTTTGGATACAGCGTGAAATTTTAATGGTTGTTTTCCCGCAGCTTCGCTTGCGTTTGGATACAGCGTGAAATTTTAATGGTTGTTTTCCCGCAGCTTCGCTTGCGTTTGGATACAGCGTGAAATTTTAATGGTTGTTTTCCCGCAGCTTCGCTTGCGTTTGGATACAGCGTGAAATTTTAATGGTTGTTTTCCCGCAGCTTCGCTTGCGTTTGGATACAGCGTGAAATTTTAATGGTTGTTTTCCCGCAGCTTCGCTTGCGTTTGGATACAGCGTGAAATTTTAATGGTTGTTTTCCCGCAGCTTCGCTTGCGTTTGGATACAGCGTGAAATTTTAATGGTTGTTTTCCCGCAGCTTCGCTTGCGTTTGGATACAGCGTGAAATTTTAATGGTTGTTTTCCCGCAGCTTCGCTTGCGTTTGGATACAGCGTGAAATTTTAATGGTTGTTTTCCCGCAGCTTCGCTTGCGTTTGGATACAGCGTGAAATTTTAATGGTTGTTTTCCCGCAGCTTCGCTTGCGTTTGGATACAGCGTGAAATTTTAATGGTTGTTTTCCCGCAGCTTCGCTTGCGTTTGGATACAGCGTGAAATTTTAATGGTTGTTTTCCCGCAGCTTCGCTTGCGTTTGGATACAGCGTGAAATTTTAATGGTTGTTTTCCCGCAGCTTCGCTTGCGTTTGGATACAGCGTGAAATTTTAATGGTTGTTTTCCCGCAGCTTCGCTTGCGTTTGGATACAGCGTGAAATTTTAATGGTTGTTTTCCCGCAGCTTCGCTTGCGTTTGGATACAGCGTGAAATTTTAATGGTTGTTTTCCCGCAGCTTCGCTTGCGTTTGGATACAGCGTGAAATTTTAATGGTTGTTTTCCCGCAGCTTCGCTTGCGTTTGGATACAGCGTGAAATTTTAATGGTTGTTTTCCCGCAGCTTCGCTTGCGTTTGGATACAGCGTGAAATTTTAATGGTTGTTTTCCCGCAGCTTCGCTTGCGTTTGGATACAGCGTGAAATTTTAATGGTTGTTTTCCCGCAGCTTCGCTTGCGTTTGGATACAGCGTGAAATTTTAATGGTTGTTTTCCCGCAGCTTCGCTTGCGTTTGGATACAGCGTGAAATTTTAATGGTTGTTTTCCCGCAGCTTCGCTTGCGTTTGGATACAGCGTGAAATTTTAATGGTTGTTTTCCCGCAGCTTCGCTTGCGTTTGGATACAGCGTGAAATTTTAATGGTTGTTTTCCCGCAGCTTCGCTTGCGTTTGGATACAGCGTGAAATTTTAATGGTTGTTTTCCCGCAGCTTCGCTTGCGTTTGGATACAGCGTGAAATTTTAATGGTTGTTTTCCCGCAGCTTCGCTTGCGTTTGGATACAGCGTGAAATTTTAATGGTTGTTTTCCCGCAGCTTCGCTTGCGTTTGGATACAGCGTGAAATTTTAATGGTTGTTTTCCCGCAGCTTCGCTTGCGTTTGGATACAGCGTGAAATTTTAATGGTTGTTTTCCCGCAGCTTCGCTTGCGTTTGGATACAGCGTGAAATTTTAATGGTTGTTTTCCCGCAGCTTCGCTTGCGTTTGGATACAGCGTGAAATTTTAATGGTTGTTTTCCCGCAGCTTCGCTTGCGTTTGGATACAGCGTGAAATTTTAATGGTTGTTTTCCCGCAGCTTCGCTTGCGTTTGGATACAGCGTGAAATTTTAATGGTTGTTTTCCCGCAGCTTCGCTTGCGTTTGGATACAGCGTGAAATTTTAATGGTTGTTTTCCCGCAGCTTCGCTTGCGTTTGGATACAGCGTGAAATTTTAATGGTTGTTTTCCCGCAGCTTCGCTTGCGTTTGGATACAGCGTGAAATTTTAATGGTTGTTTTCCCGCAGCTTCGCTTGCGTTTGGATACAGCGTGAAATTTTAATGGTTGTTTTCCCGCAGCTTCGCTTGCGTTTGGATACAGCGTGAAATTTTAATGGTTGTTTTCCCGCAGCTTCGCTTGCGTTTGGATACAGCGTGAAATTTTAATGGTTGTTTTCCCGCAGCTTCGCTTGCGTTTGGATACAGCGTGAAATTTTAATGGTTGTTTTCCCGCAGCTTCGCTTGCGTTTGGATACAGCGTGAAATTTTAATGGTTGTTTTCCCGCAGCTTCGCTTGCGTTTGGATACAGCGTGAAATTTTAATGGTTGTTTTCCCGCAGCTTCGCTTGCGTTTGGATACAGCGTGAAATTTTAATGGTTGTTTTCCCGCAGCTTCGCTTGCGTTTGGATACAGCGTGAAATTTTAATGGTTGTTTTCCCGCAGCTTCGCTTGCGTTTGGATACAGCGTGAAATTTTAATGGTTGTTTTCCCGCAGCTTCGCTTGCGTTTGGATACAGCGTGAAATTTTAATGGTTGTTTTCCCGCAGCTTCGCTTGCGTTTGGATACAGCGTGAAATTTTAATGGTTGTTTTCCCGCAGCTTCGCTTGCGTTTGGATACAGCGTGAAATTTTAATGGTTGTTTTCCCGCAGCTTCGCTTGCGTTTGGATACAGCGTGAAATTTTAATGGTTGTTTTCCCGCAGCTTCGCTTGCGTTTGGATACAGCGTGAAATTTTAATGGTTGTTTTCCCGCAGCTTCGCTTGCGTTTGGATACAGCGTGAAATTTTAATGGTTGTTTTCCCGCAGCTTCGCTTGCGTTTGGATACAGCGTGAAATTTTAATGGTTGTTTTCCCGCAGCTTCGCTTGCGTTTGGATACAGCGTGAAATTTTAATGGTTGTTTTCCCGCAGCTTCGCTTGCGTTTGGATACAGCGTGAAATTTTAATGGTTGTTTTCCCGCAGCTTCGCTTGCGTTTGGATACAGCGTGAAATTTTAATGGTTGTTTTCCCGCAGCTTCGCTTGCGTTTGGATACAGCGTGAAATTTTAATGGTTGTTTTCCCGCAGCTTCGCTTGCGTTTGGATACAGCGTGAAATTTTAATGGTTGTTTTCCCGCAGCTTCGCTTGCGTTTGGATACAGCGTGAAATTTTAATGGTTGTTTTCCCGCAGCTTCGCTTGCGTTTGGATACAGCGTGAAATTTTAATGGTTGTTTTCCCGCAGCTTCGCTTGCGTTTGGATACAGCGTGAAATTTTAATGGTTGTTTTCCCGCAGCTTCGCTTGCGTTTGGATACAGCGTGAAATTTTAATGGTTGTTTTCCCGCAGCTTCGCTTGCGTTTGGATACAGCGTGAAATTTTAATGGTTGTTTTCCCGCAGCTTCGCTTGCGTTTGGATACAGCGTGAAATTTTAATGGTTGTTTTCCCGCAGCTTCGCTTGCGTTTGGATACAGCGTGAAATTTTAATGGTTGTTTTCCCGCAGCTTCGCTTGCGTTTGGATACAGCGTGAAATTTTAATGGTTGTTTTCCCGCAGCTTCGCTTGCGTTTGGATACAGCGTGAAATTTTAATGGTTGTTTTCCCGCAGCTTCGCTTGCGTTTGGATACAGCGTGAAATTTTAATGGTTGTTTTCCCGCAGCTTCGCTTGCGTTTGGATACAGCGTGAAATTTTAATGGTTGTTTTCCCGCAGCTTCGCTTGCGTTTGGATACAGCGTGAAATTTTAATGGTTGTTTTCCCGCAGCTTCGCTTGCGTTTGGATACAGCGTGAAATTTTAATGGTTGTTTTCCCGCAGCTTCGCTTGCGTTTGGATACAGCGTGAAATTTTAATGGTTGTTTTCCCGCAGCTTCGCTTGCGTTTGGATACAGCGTGAAATTTTAATGGTTGTTTTCCCGCAGCTTCGCTTGCGTTTGGATACAGCGTGAAATTTTAATGGTTGTTTTCCCGCAGCTTCGCTTGCGTTTGGATACAGCGTGAAATTTTAATGGTTGTTTTCCCGCAGCTTCGCTTGCGTTTGGATACAGCGTGAAATTTTAATGGTTGTTTTCCCGCAGCTTCGCTTGCGTTTGGATACAGCGTGAAATTTTAATGGTTGTTTTCCCGCAGCTTCGCTTGCGTTTGGATACAGCGTGAAATTTTAATGGTTGTTTTCCCGCAGCTTCGCTTGCGTTTGGATACAGCGTGAAATTTTAATGGTTGTTTTCCCGCAGCTTCGCTTGCGTTTGGATACAGCGTGAAATTTTAATGGTTGTTTTCCCGCAGCTTCGCTTGCGTTTGGATACAGCGTGAAATTTTAATGGTTGTTTTCCCGCAGCTTCGCTTGCGTTTGGATACAGCGTGAAATTTTAATGGTTGTTTTCCCGCAGCTTCGCTTGCGTTTGGATACAGCGTGAAATTTTAATGGTTGTTTTCCCGCAGCTTCGCTTGCGTTTGGATACAGCGTGAAATTTTAATGGTTGTTTTCCCGCAGCTTCGCTTGCGTTTGGATACAGCGTGAAATTTTAATGGTTGTTTTCCCGCAGCTTCGCTTGCGTTTGGATACAGCGTGAAATTTTAATGGTTGTTTTCCCGCAGCTTCGCTTGCGTTTGGATACAGCGTGAAATTTTAATGGTTGTTTTCCCGCAGCTTCGCTTGCGTTTGGATACAGCGTGAAATTTTAATGGTTGTTTTCCCGCAGCTTCGCTTGCGTTTGGATACAGCGTGAAATTTTAATGGTTGTTTTCCCGCAGCTTCGCTTGCGTTTGGATACAGCGTGAAATTTTAATGGTTGTTTTCCCGCAGCTTCGCTTGCGTTTGGATACAGCGTGAAATTTTAATGGTTGTTTTCCCGCAGCTTCGCTTGCGTTTGGATACAGCGTGAAATTTTAATGGTTGTTTTCCCGCAGCTTCGCTTGCGTTTGGATACAGCGTGAAATTTTAATGGTTGTTTCCCCGCAGCGAAATGAGTTTATCTTGGTAATACAATCAATTTATGAAAGATAATAAATTTAAAATCAAGAAATGAGAGAATAACAATTGTAATAAACAAAACTCGAAAGCGTTCTTATGCCTCCCAACTGCAGTGCTACTGCTGTCTACCTTAATACGCCTACGTTATAACGGTTTCTAATTCGGAGATAATTACCTACATTCCGATCAACAAGTTGTACGTAGTGGGAGCCTCCATAATAAATCCGCCATAGTAATAAGAATCGTGATATAGTACTTATTATAGTTTTTAAGGGCAAGATTGTTCCTGTTCAACCGAAGGCCTGATTAGGCATCAGGCCTTCGGCTGAATTCAGCTTGCCTCATAGTAATGATCGAAAATGTATGAATACCGAAAAATGTTTGAGAGGCGAGTAGGACTCATACAACTCCATCTTCTCCACGTCAACCAGCATGACCACGCAATGCTCAGCCCTGAGCAGGTGCTTCGCTTGATCCGACGCCATTTGCAGAAGGGTTTCTAATGAGGCCACCTAGAATTTGAATAAACATGGGGTTATAGTTGGGTCCTGAACAATATAGGTTATCCGCTACCTTACCTAACGTGGATGTACCTATGTGACTGGGTTCCTCCAGCATTTATTCAGCTCAGTTAATTTATTTTTTACCCTATTTGGTTCCACTACTAGGCAAGGGCGTCTTTCATGGTCTTCTTACAGATTTTGAGAGCCCGAGCTTTCTTCTTATCCAGTATTTGCTCATTGATTTATTAATAAACACTACTACTACTGATATTAAAAAAACTGCAACGTCTTTCTACAAAAGCACAAAAAGGGACTGGATTCTTCCTCGCCACAACTTACTTGAGTAAACAATCTTTTGGCGACGCGAAGTAGTTGCTGACATTTTATTTTCAAAGTACATTCGTATTCAAGAGCGATCATATTCTTTAATGTCGGCCAGACGAATCTAAAAGGAAAACATTATTTTCGACATTATCTAGACCGCATCTATCTATATATATTAGTGGATAGTATGTATATTAGTCATTAGTCATTGTTAGAATTAGTTATTTGTCTATGTATATTAGTGGATAGTTAGATAGATGCGATATATTATGTACCTACAGTGTACATTTTTAAAGTGTGCGTGAATGGCTAAATCGGGAACTATGAGGTTTATCGAAAAACACTGAAAGGAGTCTCGAGTCCGATTTTGATGAAAACTAAAAACGCGTTTCCTAGCCAGGAATTGAAACTTTGAAAAATACTCGAGACTCCTTTCGGTGTTTTTCGATATCTACTGGGTGGGTATTCTGACCAGTAGTATTAGAACCTTCCAATAAATGAGCACTCTTCATGACTTATTTTCTCTTTTTTTTATCCAAAGGAAACATACAACCCGAAGGGTTTATTATTTATTTATTATATACTTTATTGTGCACCTTACACTAAGGCACAGGACAAAAATTTATAAAAACAAGTGTGCAATGGACAGTTTTATCGCACAGGGAAATCTCTTACCTACAGACAACCAATAATTAAATTATAGTTTATGCGGAACGGTTCGTGTAGCCCCATCTCTATTTATCTAGAAACAGGGATTCCCCTGGCAGAGCTTTCCCACATTCTGTGCAGAATACATACGTTCAAAAACTAACAAGATATATTTTTTTATTTCTGAACGTAACTGTTCAGAAATAAGATGTGTTTAAAAACTAATTGGTATGCGTTCCAAACTCAAATGAATTAATCAGTAGAACATCATGCACCGGATGTTATTTGTTAAAACGAGTTTTCTCAAACGTTTTAATTTGGCGGCCCCGTAAATGTCGCCCGGGGGAACATACGAACCAACTCCACCAAGATCCGAGCCTGATTAGCGGTAATAATTTTTCAAGGGCCGCTGGGTGCAGAGGGGCCCAAATAGCCTTAAATGAAAAGGCCCCGCCTTTTCATTTAAGGCTATTTGGGCCCCTCTGATTTAACTACTTGATAAAGGTTACTCTGCGATATCCATTACAGAACTTTATGTATAGCATATTTATGTACAAAGTTTATATTATGTAGGTAGAGCATCTATACTACATATAGGTATGTCACCGGAAAATTGCAAGCTCCGTCAAATTGTAATAAATCTTGAATAGATTATAATTTCTCGATATATTATGAAGAAATCGTTTTGTTTACAATAAATCCCATACAAATTCAATTGTTTCCAATAAATCCGTGTCTTATTTAGAAAAAAATAGTTTAAGTACTTTTTATTTCACGCGATATTTTTATTTTACAATCTTACGGCGTCTGACATTTTTCGGTGACATACTTATACAACGTGTAACAGAATAAACGCAATACCTCTTAAGGGGACATTGTACTCATCATTATGAACAACTTTTAAAATGGGACCACACACGAAATCTCAAAAAAAAACAGCGGTTCAGTACATTTTGTCGAGTTACGCGCACATAAAATAAATGTATGGGGGAGTCGATTTCTTTTTCGCGATTTAGATTTGGTCCCATAGTGAAAATTGTTCGTAATGGTGAGTACAATGACCCCTTAAGAGGTATTGCGTTTATTCTGTTACAGGTTAAATAATATAATATATAGTAGGTAATATTATAAAGAGGTAAAGTTTGTGAGGTTGTAGGGGTAGTCTCTGGATCTACTGAACCGATTTTGAAAATTATTTTTGTATTTCATCGCCACATTCATGGGGAATGTTATAGGCTATATGGGAATAGGAAATTCCTACGGGAACGGGAGAAAACGGGATATGCGCTTACGAAGCCGTGGGCAACAACTAGTATTTAATATAAATAAAGTTTAGCCTAAAGCCACGTGTGGTCGCTATCAGGGTCGGACTGGCCATACATTAGAATTTTGAAGTAACGTTTGTCCGCCGGGCCCAAGTCTACGTGCCCCCCTCCCATCCGGGTTTGCAGGCATAGGTAAGCTAAGAGCAGTCTAGGGTCCGGCTCTTACCGAAGACTTACTTTCAAAATGTTTGGTGTAAATATGTTCGAGCTCGATCCGCTCGTTCTGGCATTCTACAGTCTATGAGTTCTTGATTTCTCTTACATACGTCAAAAAAGTCTTTATGTTTAAGTTAAATGGTCAAAAGAAAATCCAACCTATTCGAGGTGGAATGCAAAATTTTTGTCTTGCTTTGCTCGCTCTTGAATTCCAGACTCTCTCAGTTCTTGACCTTTCCTATCTTTGCAATACAAGTAATGAATTAATCTCCCAATAAATTTTACTCACTCCCCAGCATGGACTACTTCCGCGGTCCCTGTATAGGTACATCTATTATAAAGAAAGATGAATAGAAAAGACTACGTACAGTGCACATTCGTGTACAACCAGCGGAACGTTGCCTTCTATTATTTGCGGTGCCACGATACAGAAGATGACAGCAAATAGCTCGCCCTCAACTGGCATCAACACTACGCGCTTTCTTGTATTGTCTTTAGGTATGAACTGGAAAATAAACGAACGCCACTAAATGGTGTACCTAAATTTGATAAGTATGGCCCCGGCAGAAACTCGGTACCTACTAGCACCTTTCTCCTCCAGCGTTTTTATTATTCAAAGGTTTTTGGGATTTTATGACAAACATTCAACAAATTAGGTACTTTCCTAAGTAGGTATAAGAAGGCTGATTAATCGCTTACAATCAACCACATAAAACAGCTCAGTGATCGACGCTTTATATTTTTCTACTTAAGTAAACTTACGGGCATGACATGGTTTTGGATATCCTCATCGAAGTTAGAAAATAAATCCGTTTTATCTGTTTTGGTCCTCAGTATCTCGTGGAGTTTAGAAGTATACTGGGGGATAGAAACATTGAAACATGAGTTTGGTTTAAAAATGAAATCAGACGGTAACACTAACCTACCTTCAACGATGGTTAGGCTTCTCTGCTACTATATGTAGGATGGGCAAGAATTTTTTGCTCAGCCCTAGAAGGTAGGGTAAGAGATCAGAGCGATATTGAACCAAGTCATTTGTCTAGCTGTTTAATTAAATGCCGGGATGCCACTTAGGCGCTCAGTACCTACACACTCATGCAAATGTAATTCAATTCCAAAAGTCATGAATGTCGAATGACTGATGGCGATCGACTGATGGAAATCGACATTACCATAAACTATTAAGTACCTACCATAAACTAAATAATCTTTAATATGGCGACGATATTTTTTTGGCTGATAGGTACCTATACGTATGGGTTCCTAAAAAGGATTAATATGTACATTCACTTAAAAGTGACTGATCAAATGTCCAGATATAATAATTATCTATTATCTTCCACGACGTATCTGCTGAGATTGGCTGCCGTGACCAAAATTCACGACTATTATTATTAGGACTCTTGGACCTAGGGTCCAGGGTTTTAAAAAATAAGTATTATAGGTACCTACATTTATTTTCATTTTCCGGGGGAAAGAAACCGTGCCAACAACTTCAATGAATGCCTCCTTACGATCACGGTTCACAATCACTTGAAAGACCAGGTCTGCTTCACATTCTTCGCATAACTGTAACATTTTAAATTCACGTTATGGCACCGTAAGAGTAACTTATAGTATGTACGTCTGTGGTTAATCAGCACCGCAACGTTTGGCGCGTCATAAGCGTTCAGCCACAGGTCCGAAAGAGTGCGAGGCGATTGGAATCATAGAGTATAGTAACTAAAAAGGAATAGAGAGGCAACTCGACCAAAAAGGACGGCCACGAAGAACGTGCTGCCGTCTATGAAACTTTATCAGAACTAAACGCCAAAGNTACACGTCCATGTCCGGAACGTGTCAGACCACGTTGTGACGACCAAGGCCCTTTGATACCCCAATACGGCCCGGATATGTGTGGACAGTCTTTGTAGTGTAGGCATGTAGGTAGGTACTCAAGTACCTCTTCAATTGTGCTTAAAAGTACCTAGGTAGAATTTTTTGGTTAAATTAAATGCAGGGTTCCACTTTGAAACAACCAACGGCTAGTGGCTACCCACTTGCTTAGGTATATAAAATGTGTGACTGACATAGGCTACGTACATACGTATTTATTCTCATTTGAATTTCACTACATGTGTCGTCGGTTAAACTCATTGTCAAATCTAATATCTTTCCTGGGTCGCTATGCTGAATACTTCTTCTTTTGATTTTCCTTTGAGATAAAGACATTCTTTGTTTTGTATGGATCGAACTCTGAGCGAAATCAAAGGCCAAAAACTGTATTTTGTAGTAAGTATTTAGTTTGTTTGTTTATAATCAGCAACAACATCACAGGTTGACACCAAAGATTAATATAAAATTGATTGGCGCAGTCAAAAATTGGTATGAATTTTTATATTTTTTACAATTGCCATATTTCCCGTTAAAAATAAAGAGCCAGTATGTTATAGTGTTACGGCCTAAGTATGTATGCTGTATTTGGTGAGCGTCCAGCCCATAGATGATAAAAACAAAAAAAAAACACAAAAAAAAACTAAACAATTTGTTTTTCTTTGTTTCTATGATACACTATTAGAGATAATAGCTAGGTCCAGCCTTAGCCATTCATCAGGAACTACCACCGAGGCTGCCTAGGTAGGTGTTGAGTACCTACTCACGAGGTATGGTAAAAAATAATCTGTATAATAATCCTTACTGTATATTTTACCA
Organism: Mamestra configurata; assembly: GCA_002192655.3. NCBI lineage: Eukaryota > Metazoa > Arthropoda > Insecta > Lepidoptera > Noctuidae > Mamestra > Mamestra configurata. Next base: position 1,522 of record NDFZ01001932.1, on the reverse strand, counting down.
TCAATCAGAACCACGTACAAATTACAAAAAAAAGCAGCAACTTCGTGAGCAAAACGAAACGTACTTAAATTTAATCTGTGCATAAAAAAACATGATGACGGATTGTGTCAAATGGATGGAGTGATGAATGATTATTTTGGTGGTGAAACTGTAGCAAATTAATATTAATTAATAACTTTTATATAAATTAGATATGGCAGAAATACAAACACTCATCGAAATGGGGTTTTCCAAAGAGCGAGCGTAAGTTTATATAAGAGTTTACTTGACATAAAAATATTGCATTCGATTCGGTAACCTAAAATTTTCGATGATTTTTTGGGTTATAGGGAGAAAGCCCTGGCGGTGACCAGTTTTAAAGGGGTGGAGCCTGCGATGGAATGGTTGTTGGCACACGCTGACGACCCTGCGATGGACGCAGCGCCAACAGTGGCGACATCCACTAGCGCTGAAGCTTTAACTACCCCCGTTCCTGAATCTTCCACGTCTTCCCAAGACCCGGCCTCGGCCGATCCCGAGGTTGAAGTCAAGTCCTTCAAATGTGATGTGTGTGGGAAATTGCTCAAAAATCAGGACGAAATGGAGTACCATGCTGCCAAGACTGATCACAGTAGCTTCTCTGAGTCAACAGAAGAGAAAAAACCTCTGAGTGAGGAGGAGAAGAGGGCTCAACTGATGCTGCTGGAAGAAAGGATGAAACAGAAACGAAAAGAGAGAGAGGAAAAGGAGAAGGTTTGTTTTTTTTGCTGCAATCAGTTTGATGACATCTTAAGAATGAGCTAAAAGTGTTATTTTTTTGTGTATTATCTCGCAGTTCAACCTATGAGGTTTTGGACTGTTTAACCGGGCTTACTTGTGGCCTTAATATAATATTAAAGCCTCCAGCCAGGGCTTATAAAAAACTTACAAACTAAGCGACTACATGCTAAGGGCACCCTCTGTTGGGTACAGGGCTCGGCTTAGGATGTCGCTGGGGGGAGGACAGCTAGGGACGGGCTGGATCGAACTAGAATTATTATTAGGGGAAGCTTAAGGTGTACAACAGCATCCTATTTATAACTTTGAACTATTGACTCATGTTGAACTAGAAATTTTGGGATGCTTTCCCACAATTTCATCATCAGATTTATGTTTGTTTATTAAATATTTCAACCAAATTGCTTATCTTAATAATAAGATAAGCTAGAACACACTGTTTTCATCACTGACTGCTGTAATATCTCAAATTTCTGTCCTGATTTGTAAAACAAATTGCGACTGCTACTGTGTATGGCAAATAAATCAGTTTTTAATTTTGTTTCAATTTGCATGCTGAACATTGTTTGTGTGTGTGATAGTTGTGTTTGAAACTCCAAAAAATATTTTATCCCTAAATAGTAATAAAGTACAGATATAATTTGTTAATAGGTATTTTTTACAAACTGGATGAACAGTGTTAGCATTATTGGTTGCTCCCATCCAAAGCTGGGGCAGATTGATACAGTTACAAGTAATTAGCTTTTGCCTGCGACTCTGTATGCAC
>NDFZ01001931.1:0-15682 GCA_002192655.3 Mamestra configurata | reverse complement strand
TGTCACTAAATCACAAAATAACTTTTAAAAATAATTATTTACGTATTTCACTTTTACACGTGTAAAGGACTGTGCGTCTCTCCTGATAATAAAATATTTTTACAAAATAAACAAATCCCATAACACTTGAAATTTACTTTCAAGTTGATTTGTAGAGGTGCTGTGAACATAAAAATACATTCCAGGACCACTTACGCCACTTAAAATAGCAGTCAAATGCGTCTAAAGAAAAAATATGATAAAAAATGTGACTGTCCCTATTAATTTGGCAACCCACTGTATGTGTTGATCATACTTTACAATAATATCTAATAAGGATTTAGTGTGTGTGATTGTGTAAGTAAGAATTGAGTAAGGGGTTGAAGTGTTGAATGTACGACAATGTGAATATATAACGCATAGGGAGTAGTATATATTATGTAGTCGTAAGTAAAAAGGGTTATATAGTCATTTAGCTTCGAGATCTTGAAGAGACTGATCAGAACTGACCAGAATATGCTTCTCCCCTTCCAGCTTCCTCAGGAAAATATTGCCATTGGAAACCCAGCAGAACTTGTAAGCGTGCTTCGATGCAAATTCCCGGGCAAGGTGATAAAGTTTCCTTGTACTTAAAGGCAGCTGCTCGGCGATAAAAATAGGTTGCATTTTACCAGGCATTCCAATGTGCGAGGTGTTGAGCTTCTGGTCTTTAGCCTTCCCATTATTAAATGAGCGCACTGCCGTAACAATCGTTTGCTTAGTGCTTACAGCAGCAAATTCAGCAACAATAGGGCGAGGGGAGTTGGTATTTGTGGGTTTACCAGGAAGGCGGTACACGTCTCGTATATTGATGTTACTGATGGTTGTTCCCAGGACCTCACTTATCTTAATCACAGTTTTTGAAAGACTGGCACAATCTTCCGAGTCTGTGTAAGGCACATTACGGATTTCAATTCCAGATGAGCGTGATTTCAGCTGTAGGTCGATAATCTTTTTATCCAGATGTTCAATATGTCTTTGCTGTGCATCCCGTGTTTTTTTTAGTTCTTCTATCTCTTTCTTCATATCTTCAAACTTCGTGTTGAGAAAACTTATCGATTGAATAATCTCTTCGTTTGACTTCTTAATAGCGGCGTTCGTAGCTTGAATGGCCGTATTTTGGCACTTTATTTCAGCAACATCAGACATGAGTTTAGACATTAAGACAGTTTGCTCCGCTAGTGTTTTAGAGAAGAAGGGTTCCTGTACATCATCTTGGCTGATTTGGTAGTAGGGGCCGCCTTGCGGAGAGTTATCATTGCGTAGGCGTTTGTTACGTGTAGTGTTTACAAATCCACTCATAGCAACAGCGGAGTTGATATCTGGTTCCGATTGTGTTTGGGTATTCAGACTTACTAGAGGAGAGTTGGGCGGGGTGCGCTGGATTTTCGACATTATGGCCAATACAGTTGAACAAGTCAAACAGGTGATATTGGGTTGTATCACTAGCGCTGACGGCGTAGCGGATCGAAGACTCGTAGCAGGGGCGTAGGCGCTTAGCTCGTAGCACTGGTGCACGTCGTAGCACAGTCGATGACGTAGCCGCACGGGGTCAGTATCGCTAATTTGGCGCGCGCTCGGAATGACACGGTGGCGCGGTGGGTCACTCGCCGACCGCCAAGGCAAGCGTCGCTGGTTCAAATCCAACAAATCACAGTCACTTGAGGTGTCTACTTTTGATGGGTCACAAGCACAACAGTATCTATCCCGTTCTAGGACCTACTTTAAATAAAGCGATTATGCAAAGAAATAAATGCGATTAGTTAGTTATTTCAAAAATACATGAACCTTGATGTCGAAATTGTAAATTATAGCTTATTAAAAATGTGATTTGACCCGTGACCCCTAACTTCACCTGTGAACCCTAACTTCGCCTATTTTACAGAAAATTAAAATTTACCCAAAATTTATATGATTACCTATGCGTGAAACTACCAAGTACAAACCAATTTTTATTCCTAGCAACATTTTAATGATCAAAACATAGCTAACTTCACTCTACTGATGACACAATGCATTTTTTCTGTGAATGGAACGCAACACCTATTGCAACGCGGAAGAAACTTTGGACTGTGTGGACTATAGATAGCAGGTAACGCTGAACTTTTTAGTGTATCGTGATCAATTTTTGTCCCTCTTTCAGTAAAAGCTATTGTTTTGATGATAAGTTGTGTATTTATAGAGTAATCGAAAGAAATACCGCTTATGAAACCGTGGCGGCCACGTTGTTACCTATCTTCGCCTACACCTAGGGTTGTCACTTTGTTCGGACGCAAGTTATACACAACTTACCCATCAATCAATTTCAAAGTTTGCTCTTCTTTACATTACATAGAGGTATATCAAAAATGTATAATGTAGGCACCTTTACTTTATACCAGGCACGAAAGTTGTCACCATTTTATTACGTAGGTTCCTTTTGATATTTTACAGGTCATCATAATGACGAAACCGAAAAACGTGCAAATTAAAAAGAAAAAAAAAATTATACATTGAAGCACAGTCAAGAAATGATAGATGTTGCTGTAGGATTATTACAAGAGAAAAAAATGTCTTCTTATGAAGCAGAAAAAACATTTGGCATTCCACGACGAACGCTTTTAGATAAACTGCACGGTAAACATCAACGAACTCCGGGTTGCCCAACACGGCTTACAATAGACGAAGAAAAAAATATAATAAAAGTGCTTATTGCTGCTGGCGATTTTGGTAGCCCTCTCACTCTACTGGATTTAAGACTTGTCGTGCAGATGTATTTACAAGCTAATGGAAGAACAGCTATTTTTGATAACAAACTGCCAGGAAAAAAATGGGCTTATTCATTTATAAAACGCCACAAAAGTGAACTTACTCACCGGGCTACACAAAACATTAAAAGGAGCAGAGCTGAGAAAAACTCTGGAGAGATGTCTAACTATTTCGAGAATCTGCAACAATCTCTAGATGGCATACCCAAAGAAAACATCCTTAATTATGATGAAACTAATTTGACCGACAATCCTGGTGCGCAAAAATGCTTGTTCCGCAGAGGCGTTAAGTACCCTGAAAGGGTTTTAAACTATACAAAAGGTGCAATTTCTATCATGTTTGCAATTACGGCCGGGGGTGAATGTCTACCGCCGTATGTGGTATACAAGGCCGAACATTTATACCAGCAATGGAGAATAAATGGACCGAAAGGAGCTAGGTATAATCGCTCCAGATCAGGTTGGTTCGACAGCACAACCTTTGAAGATTGGTTCGAGATGATTATTTTGCCTTGGGCAAAGGACAAAATTGGAACAAAAATATTGATAGGAGATAATTTAGCGTCGCATATCAACCACCGGATTGTTACAATGTGTGAAGCCAATGACATAAGGTTTGTATTTTTACCACCCAACTCGTCGCACTTGACACAGCCTCTTGATGTTTGCTATTTTGGCCCTCTGAAGAAACTATGGAGAGCAAACCTACTGGACTACAAAATAAAAAACCCGCGAGAAACAACTATCAATAAATCTCATTTTCCTGAATTACTAAAACGGTTAATGTTCGAACTTAATGAAAAAACATCTAATATTCTAAGCGCCTTTAAAAGTACTGGTATTTATCCTTTTAACCCTGACAAAGTTATTAATAAACTGCCCGACTCCAGGCCACAAACAGAATACAGCATTGACATGGCGCTATTACAATTCCTGAAAGAAAATCGTGCCCCAGATCCCATGAAGAAAGTTCGAAACAAGAAACTTAGTGTTCCTCCAGGCAAGTCTGTAACAAGTATTGACTTCGAAGATACATTGATAGAAAATGTTCAAAACAAGAAACCTCTAAAAGCAATACCCTCCGTTGATCAAGCTGGACCCTCAGGTGTCTCGAAAATTCAAACCTATAAGACAAAGAAGGCAAAGAAAAGTCGTTGTCTCCGTAAAAATTCTTCATCTTCGACAGAGTGCAGTGACGATAAAATGAGCCTCGCTTCCTCAACTGAAGACCTGATTCTAGCATGTAAACAAGATGAAGATTCAGAAAATGAAAATTCAGACGATGACTTACCATTGGCCAATATCTATAAGTCCAATCGTCAAAGCAGCTCCAATGAAAACCAACCTATCGATGACCAGTTACCAGACGAGCTGCCCGATCCCATTTCTCAAAGTTGCGGGGATGGAGATAAACTTAGTTACCAGTTAAAATCGGCACCGCCTCCAGATATCATCACCGTTCTGAAAACTGCNCCGATCCCATTTCTCAAAGTTGCGGGGATGGAGATAAACTTAGTTACCAGTTAAAATCGGCACCGATGATAAGAAGAAGGCGGATTACATTATCGGCGATCATGTTATTGTGAGGTGGGGTTCCTCTAATTATCCAGGCCAAATCACCTCAGAACATGCTGAAGGAGTAATGGTAAACTGTATGAAACAAGGAAAGAATTTTTGGAGATGGCCACTTATCAAAGACGAGCAACTATATTCCTGGGAGAATGTATTACAGAAGATCGAAATTCCTAAATTTGTAAAAAAAGGTTGCTTCACCATTCCTGAGCTGGATAAGTAAGGGTCACGGCCGTCGCGGAGTTTTTAAGCTACCTATCCAAAATGAGTACCAAATAATAGTTTGAAAATGAGAGCCAAAGAAATAACTACCTATATCTAGATAAGACATAATGTTTCTTAATAAATACATTTTTATTTTCATTCGTACTATTTTTTTTAAGGGTTGGGTAATATTGACAACCCTACGCAAATCCTAAGAAATGTATGGAAACAACTTCAAACTGATGCCAAACTTCGCCTGCATCGTTGTTTTCCTAAATTCAACTCTATATCTGTATATTTAAAAGTCAATTTTGTTTAACGTGTTATTCAACATTTTTGACAATCACATAAATAAACAAACAGGTATCTTTAACATGGAGAAACACAAGGCAGGCGAAGATAGGAAACAATGCCTAAACTTCGCCTACTACATTTGCATTGTTTTTTCATTTGTTTATATTAATTATTATTAACTGTTGATGGTCTTTAGTTGTAGCCTTAGATAATTAGAAACGGTTTTTATTGAGTGTGGTTTAATATACTCGACAATTTGAGAGCACGTTAGAAAAATGTGTCGAAAACCAGGCGAAGTTAGGGGTCACGAGGTACTATAATTTTTTCATTTTTTTTTTTTGCTTACCCATATCGATACAAATAAACACACGTCAAACATGATGTGTGAAAGCTAATTGCTAAAATGAATTGAATTATGATTAAAGTAAGTCAGAAATAAAAGGGGACAACATGCGAAAGGGACATTTTGCGAAGGGGACAATATGCGAAAGGGACATTTTGCGAAGTGGACTTCTGCGAAAGAGACATTTTGCGAAGTGGACATTCTGCGAAAGAGACATTCTGAGAAAAGGACATTTTGCGACCAGTGGACATTTTGAGAAGTGGACATTCTGCGCAGGAGCCCATCAAACTCTCTTCAACCACAAGTTCCCCCTCCTCCCAAAAAAAAGAAAGTGGATCCTAAGTTGGCAATATTAAAAGACGCTTTTGGAATTTTAAAAACATCTGCATCAAAGTCTAACGATGATAATGACGAGATCATTACATTTTTCAAATTTGCAGCCAATAAAATGAGAAAGTATGACACACATACTAAGAATGCCGTGCAACAGGCAATATGCGATATTCTTTTTAAAGCCGATTACGGTTACTATAGTCAGTCACAATATGGATACTACACATCGCCGTCGTCATCTACATTAACAAATGTGCCTTCTCCGCCATTCGTATGTCAACAAAATACCACTCCGACTCAGGCGGAAAACAGTCCGAGTGGTAGTGATTGGGATATACAAGATCTCATATAATTTTTCTGACATAATAAAACATAAGTATTAGTAATAAAGTGTGGATACTAAATAAAGAAATTGAGCTTTTTACTTACCTTAATCTTTTCCCTTAATACTTGAATTAATGCACGGCATACATCTGGAATGAATTTGCTGATTGCTTGTTTAGATATTTTAAACAAATATTGCATACTTGTAATATAATTGAAGACATAAGTGGATGAAGGGGTTATGATACAATTTTTTTTACTTATCATTGAGATAATTTTTTTTTCCTGTTGATATTTTACTAACTATTTATGTCGAATTATAGTAAATACACGCAACTACTAATATGGAGTGAAAAAACAAAATAAATGTTTAAGAATATGTATTTATTGAAAAAAATATGTACATAACTCCTTCATTCAGCGCTGAAATATAAATAATTTGTATGCTTAAATTAAAGAAGAATGAGGCAACTACTTAAAAAACGTAATTAAACAAACAAAAAAACAGTTTCACCAAGTTAACCTTGACCTACAATATTTTCATAATAATATCTATATTCTGGTTTCACAAATTTCATCTGTTCTTTAATATTAGCTTTCTTTTCTTCAGAAATTGTACCATATTTTCCCTGAACACGTCCAACTACAAAGTCTTCTACTTGACCTCTTTTTTTGAATATATCCACTTTTCTAAATGGCATCATTTCGTCATAATTTTCTTTATATAAGTAGGCACCGAATTCTTCTACCCTTATCCATTTAATACCGTCCGTGAAGTTAACTTTTTGCTTGTTTTCGTCCACTTTTCTGTTTGTCAAATTGAGTTTTTTTTGCAAGTCGTTGATACTACGAAAATGATCCGTCATGTCAATAACAACATTGTTTCTAGATGCTTTGCCTATAATCCCTCCATATTGCTCAGGCGCATAAACTGCCTCATGCTTGCGCATGATCTTTTCGATGCGGCCAAAATCTCAATCAGAGTCCAAATAGGAATGACCGACTTCAGGAAATTTGTGGCCAATAATTTTAAAGTAACCCTTCAAAATCATGTATTGGTACAAGACTATAATGTTGAAATTTTTATTCTGTCCAGCGCACGAGTCCGACCATATTACTAAGTGATGCTTATTGCGACAAGATTGATACACTTCAACAAATCTTAGTAGAGAGCTAGAAACTTCAACACTACCTCTGTCAGCTACGTCTTCTGTCCATGTGCAGCAGACAGCTTTTTGTTTGGTCTGGTCAACAACATGGATGCCCAAATTGTAAAACCAAATCTGGCGTAAATAGAAAGCCTTAGAAGTCGGTATTTTGGGAAGTGGCATGGTCTGTTGTAAGTCGACTGTGAGGTATAACAATCCAATATCTTCTTTGGGTTTATTTCTATCAGTAGCCATGGCTTCAATCGCGGCGTGATAATTTAATACATGCTCTTCATTGGAGTTTCCAGCATCACAAGTGGCACGTGTGTCGCTCTTGGGGTATCCAAAAGAGAGATTAAATTCAGTAACAAATACTTTATTATATGTACATTTCTTAATTTTATATATTTCCGGTAAATTCTGCTCTACACACGTCGCTAAATAAAGTTCGTGCATTTTTGTGACATTTAAAAGTGGTGACAAATAACGTTTGTATATATTTTTTTTACGTGAGTAATGAGATTGCTCAGCCGGAAAGCTTGATATATGCAGTTTTATGCGTTGTGTGACTTCTTCGTCGATTTTATGGGGACGAATATCGTGTCTGCCTCGTCTATCAGGAAGCGGAGCAGAAGCTCCACTCTTGATTTTCTGGATTATGATATCCACCTTCTTTCGCGATATTTGGTATAGACCACACAATCCCAATTTACAAACCTCTGTTGTCAAGCATCTGTGTTTAATAAAATATTTGTAGGTCGCAGACTTATTTTTTTTGGTATTAGTACGACGTCGTGAAACAGGTTTGCTTACTATGGAACTTACTACTTACTATGGAAGCAAAGCGTTTTTACCATTTACATCCAATTTGTAAAAATCTTCTAGAATGGACTGTCTTTCTGCTCTATTAAATTTGCTAGAGCAATCCATCCTACAGTTCTCATGGCATAGTACCCCTTCTTTTATTGTTTTTCGAGGCTTAACCGTATTTTTATAAGATAAGTATTCATCACCTTTTTCCCGTGCTAAAGCTGCAGTTTTCTTTTTCCATTTCTTTTCATTTCTTGGACGTTTCTTTGATTTATTTTCTTAAGGAGGGAACTGTTTGCGTTTATGTGATGTGACTGGGACCTCTTCTACAACGTTTCTCTCTGGATTTTGCAGTTGATGGTGAGTGGTTTGTATCAGTTATAAAATTGTCACCAACACTGAGATCTGTATCGGATGAATAACTCTCAGGGATATAGACCCCGTAACTGCCTGAAGAAAAATCAGGACCATCAATATTTTCATGCTCGTTTTCATCAAATCTAAACGGACATTATTCAGATTGGAGTAAACACAACTTTTTGAGTACAACTGTTTGAGAGAGACATTTGAGTTCAATGTTTCTTCTTCTGAGGGTTCTATTATATCAGAATTTTCGGTATGTACAAATATAGATGGTGATTGTAGACGAGCAGATTGTGGGACCTCATAATTTACAATGTTGTTGTGACCTTTTGAAGTTGATGGCACATTTTCTTTCAATATATTTTGTTTCCCATCTGCAAATGAAAAGCGAAAAGCGGAATGTAAAAACTTATTTTACTTTTTATATTGTCCCACCATAAGCACCATAACCAATAAACACACAAAACAAATAAGTAGGTAATGCTGCGAAATGCAAAAGTAACCACGCCAGCCAAGCAAGAAATTATGGAATGGATTAAGGTTAATTTTGAAGCGTTATGACGTGCGAAAGGGGTCAAAGCACTCTGATTTTTTCAAAATTATTTTCTCATCCTCTAATAAGCTACTATGATGAAAGAAAGCTAAAAATTTGCTCCTCAGAGTATTCATACTCGAAAAACACATTCACTCTGTGCTTTCGTAATAAGTAACAAACCCACACACAAACACGTTAACACATTAGGTATGTTAAATTAGCAGAATAAATAAATCAAGCAATCGGTGAATAAATTATGCCTATATCAAACCGCTACCATGAGACAAGGTGTGCACTATTAAGTTGCAATATCTTACGAAGGTCGTTCTTTGCTTACCCATGGAAATAAATAAAAATCTCATAAATTAGATATAGGTTAGTAACATTTTTGCCGCCAGTAATAATAACCACCTGTGAAAATCTAAACATAGAAACCTTTGTTCCATTATTGTAATGGTGATCTAGAAAAAATAATACTCTATAAATCAATTAATTATTTACACAGAAAAAACTTACTTTTTTCGAAGATTTCGAGGTTAGGATTGTCGTTAGTTAAGAAATCACAATTTAAATCACGCAAAGTAGGAGAGTTTATAGCAGCGTCTACAAGTCTTTTAGCCCTTGACATTATTGTAGATAAGAACAAGTAGATAAGAACAAATAAGTTTAAACACTAGTTTAACTAAAATAATAAACAAAGCACTCGCGAAATGCGTACGTGACCCGTGCTCCAGCGCTATTAAACACGAAGTGAAATGAAAGAAAGAGACAAGTACAGCACATAACTCCTTCATCCAGAACAACGCAACGCAACCGCGCGTTTGCTTGCACTTATCTCGTTCATCCACGCAAGAAAGACTTTCACTTTCATTCATTGTGATTGTTATTTTATGTCGGTACATAACTCCTTCATCACCTGGTGTTTCTAAAACTAAGCTTAAAGCGCGTTGTTTTAAAATTGAATATGGTTTGTAGGTACATAACACCTTCATTCTGCGTAAAAAATAGTTTTTTCTAAAAATGTTACATAACCCCTTCATCCACTCATGTCTTCAATTATATTTGAAATACGGTAGAATTACCTTGTTTATTTAGTAGCAAGTTAGGTGTCAGAGTTAAAAAAAAATAAAAAATAATCGGTATCAGACAGTATAATCGTTTCAATATTTTTATACATATTGATATTATGTTTTTGGATCATAGCGTGAGTGGGATTAAAATCAACACAGTTTTTTCCGTGACGTTGTATGGCCTGCTGCGATAAGAGATTTCCCTTTATGGACTTTGTGAGGAGTTTATTCCGCTTTTTCGTTTTAATATCGTTCACTCTGCTGAAGACTCTTTCGCACTCAGCATTCGAGTGTGGTAGGGACAAAATGGCCAACATAAATTTTGGCAAGTGTTGGAAATAGGTATTCCCTTCTTGATGCTGGTCGCGCTGTCGCGCAGTTCTGCTACCTGAAAAAATTAAACAAATATGATTAGGCTGCTATAACAATTGAAACCAATATGAATTCAACTTGCTTCGAGTTTACTTAGAAACTTACCTGGTGCCAAAATACGTCAGGAGGTTGACTTAAATCCAAATCTTTGTGGTATAAGGGCAACTTCCGCCACTCATCATCTAGTTCTTGTTGATGTTGGATTGAAGTTGGGGAAATTCTGGGCAGTAATGGAAATAACGACGAAACTGACTCTTCCCTGTCATTGGAAATTACTCTCTCTATATCAAATTTTGCAATTTCTGTCATAATTTTGTCATTAAAACAGTATCGTTTACGAATGCCAACACAAGCTCTTATAATAAAATTTTTACACATCTTTCTCAGAGTTAGCTTTCTTTCTTCATTTCCAACAGAATCTAGTTCTTTCTGGACACCTAAACCTAGATATATCTCTTTCAGGTCCTTGTGATTTATTTCTGTCATTGGATCTATAGTTTCAATAGGAGCAGAATTTACATAATTTCTGTGTAAAACCAATAGTAACAGTTCTTGATAAAAAGCTGTCATTTTCTCATGTAGTTTCGTAATTAAAACAGATTCGCTCTGAAAACAGCTATTTTATGTTGTAAATTTTGGCAACATCCAAGCCAAAAAAAAAATAATAAGCCTTGATTATCGGATCATTCAGGCATGCATGAATATTCCACTCCGAATCTTCCAGCCATTTGCTATCGAAATAAAGACGTAATACATCCCATTGTTCAAGAATCCTTTGCACTACTGCATTTAAAGACAACCATCTAGTCTGGGCTGGTCTAAGAATTTTGTGCACATCCGCCTCAGCAAAATACTGAGGACCGAATATCATCTTAAACAAAGAGATGCTTGAAACTGTGGACTCAGCAGTATTCTTGGGAATAACTGTTGATTCCAAACTACAATGGGGCCCGCATATATCAAGCCTGTCAGGAAGGCTCAGCTCGGCTGCCTACGCCGTCAGGAAAGTAAGACAATACACTGACGTTTACACAGCTCGGTTAGTCTATTTTAGTTATTTCCATAGCGTTATGTCTTACGGTATCCTATTATGGGGAAGAGCTGCAGACATACAAAATATATTTGTGTTACAAAAACGGGCTGTTCGAGCAATATATCAGCTGGGGTCAAGAGTTTCCTTAAGAGAACTTTTCAAAGATATTGGAATTCTCACGGTAGCATCTCAATTTATTTTTGCAAACATATTATATATTAGGCAAAATATACATTTATACACTAAAACCAGTGATATACATAACTTTAACACTAGAAACAAGCACAAATTACATGCACCATCCCATCGTCTTCGAAGGGTCCAAGGCTCATTTGTGGGGCTCGGTATCCGTTTTTACAATAAGCTACCTCTTTCTTATCTTGAGCTGCCTTTTAACTCGTTTAAAGCTAAAGTTAAATCTAACCTTTGTTCGAAGGCATACTATTCAATCAATGATTATTTAGACGATGATAATAGTTGGTCGCAGTGTTGAACGCAAGACATACTTCGTTTTTAATGTTCTTTCATAGTTAGCTTATGACATATGAGTTCATATATTTGTTAATTTATATGTCCGTAGAGGTCAATTATTTGTTTTTTTTTTTTTTTTTTGTATTGACTTGATACTCTCATAACAATGTTTTATAATGAGTGTATTGCAACATGTGATTAACTAGTGACTTCGACAGTTGTATGATTTTATTCTATCCTGAGCAACCGGCAGCAAGTTCGTCATGCTCCCTTAGATTTTACTGCTTGCGGTAGCGTCGGGGGTCGGGTTACCTCTTTCCCTCAAATATGGCGAGGGGGGTAATGGCTGATCTTTGCGTTATGCTCGTGAACGGGTGCTGCTTGTGGTGAAAGGTCGTCTTGTTAGCCATGGATTTTACTATTGTTATAACGATTATATGCTTAATGTTTAATTTTGATGGCCCTGGTTTATCACTTGTGGCGTCGAGTCACAGATCTTTTTATTAAATTCTACCCTCTGTACGTGTAAGCGGGCACACCCTTCATGTCTGGAGGCTTATTTAGTTTGATTTGATATTGTTTTTATGCTTGAGTTTGTCTGTTTATGCTGGCATAATGGAGTGTGCTAGCTTACAAGTAGCGAATTATTAAGTTTTATGTTTTTACGTGTTACCTTTGTTGTATTGTTTTCTTTGTAAGAATACTGACTACTTACATATCTTTGTATAAGTGATAGTTCTTATAACTCAACAGACAGATGTGTTGCTGGGGAGTTTGTTGCGCCACTTCTTCTTCCCAGCTAAAACACTAGGAAGTGGTGACGGGCGGGCGTTTTGGGGGACTGTCTTTATGTAGAACTTTGACGTTCAAAAAGTGCTGGCACTCAGCCTAATTTGAATAAATGACTTTTGAATTTTGAATTTTTGACTGGAACTCTTTTAACTCACTCTGCCTTTTACTACTAGATTTAAAATAATTATAAATATTTCGCGCCATTTTTTCACAATTTAGTGGAAGCTCTTTACATGCGTCACTAGCACAAAGATGCAGAGAATGGCAAATGCATTTGATCACAATTATGCCTGGACAACGTTGACGAAATCGACTTGAAACTGAATTGTTACATCCCATCATTGTGTTGCATCCATCAGAGCCGAAACCTATGATGTTTTCCGTAGTAATCTCTTACTTTTGAAATGAACCAATAACAGTATTCAAAAGTTTTTCGGCATTTGCAACATGATCGGTTGTTTTCTCATCGAATAATTGAATCAAATCCCAAAACCGAGTGATCACTTTACCAATCATTGGATCAAAATACCTGACCACTACAGCTACTGTTTTTACTACAGCAATGTCTGTGCTTTCGTCTATCAAAATTGAAAACATTTGTGACTTCAAGTCAGTGATCAAGTTTTCTTTTTCAGTTTTCCCAATACAGTTATTTATCACAGCTTGAACTTTAGTTCTTTTTAGTCTAATATCTTTGGCTATCTGAGAATCTGGAAATAACTTTGGTAACAGATCCGCCAAGTGATTCATGACATTATGAGATATCTTATGCTCAGCAACAAATGCAGCTAATTTTATTTCTGAAGTCTTTAACAATTGCTTTTCATTAGTTGGCATAGATTTAAAAACACTTATTATGGACTGTTGTTTTTTGGACGTTGAAGCACTACACCTCTTTAAATTATTCACATGTTTAGTTCCCTCTTTATGGCGTTTTATGACACTTATTTCGGCACTGAAAGATGTATTGCGTACATTGCAGGTTGCCTTCGATAAGTCCCTATTATCTTTTCTTAACCAATCACTATATTCTTTATTCAGCAACCATTCTTCCCGAAACTTCTGTTTATAACGCTTTCTCTTAGCCGGTACTCGTGTTAGGCTATCTTCTCTATCAGTAGCGCTGTCGCTATCACTTTCCATCTTTTTAAATACTCAGATCATACACCACACAACACAACACAACGCAACAAACTCTTACGTGATGTTAAGTAGTATGAATGAAATGTTAGTCGTTCGTTTATGATACAAATAAACTAGGTAAATTAAAAAGTTCTAAGTATCCATCGAAATTAAAATACATCCAGCACCACCGAATTCGTTCGCGTAATATCTTCAAGCTTGTACCACGCTATTGGGGGATTTCCCGACGCATAAAACAGTGTTGTCCGTAGAATAAAAGGAAAATACCCTAACGTAAAGAAAATGAACATTAAAACTTGCTAAAATTATTTTAGTTTATAGATAATCATATTTATCTAGAACATTAAAAAAATACGATCTTCATTGGGTATTACGGTGTATTTTGCTACCGTAATTATAATCCTACGGTAGGTGGTACTGCTGATTACGGTGTTTTTACCGTAATTACGGTGCAGTTGGCAACACTGCTTGCCATGGATCACGCCCATCGTTCACAAAGTAATGAGCGAATTTATCTCTGATATTCAAAGATGACGGTGCCCCTCTTCCCGCATGCAATGTATTGAGACTAGCCATTGGTGCAGTATATAAAGTATCTTTATATTTTAGACCATCTCTAGTCCGCACATTATTACATATTATTTTTATTATTATTCAGCAAAATCTATGTTTACATTTATAGGCCTATGAAAGATGCGCCATTTGTTCGCCAAAATACCAAAAGTACACTCAATGTTACATCGGGCTCTCGATAACCTATAGTTAAAAATCCTTTTTTCATGTGGTAAACATTTGCCTGAATATGGACGCATTAAATTTTCTGCTAAACCGAAGGCTTCTTCTCCAACTATAAGGCATTGGTGTTGGGTCTACATTAGATATTGGTTTAGGTGTTGGTATATTTAATGATTTTTCTGTCAGTCGTTTATAAAATAAATAATTTTTAAATATAGCAAAATCACTGCTTTTGCCATAAGCCCCAATATCAACATAAATAAAGTAATAGTTGGCGTCGCAAAGTGCTAAGAGCACTATGGAAAAGAAATGTTTTTATGATACAAAGATCCCGAATCAACAGGCTTTATAACTCGGATATGCTTGCCGTCTATAGCACCAATGCAATTTGGAAAATTTGCATATCTCTCAAAGTCTCGTGCTATTGTCTTCCAGGTATCTTCAGTCGCTTCGGGCATGACTTTGTTTACCAACTTATTCCACAATGATTTACATACTTCGCGGACAATTCCTGTAATCGTCGATTTTCCTAGGCGATAATTGTAGCTAAGTTCTCCAAATGAACAACCTGTACCAAGATATCTGAAACAAGAAAATTATTAATAATATTATTATTTTTAAGTACACAACTCCAAAAAAATGGAAAAACATACAAGACTGCTACAATAAAGAATATAAAAAAGAAAAAGCAACTCCTTCTGGTTCAGGTGCTCGTAAAAAAGCCCGATATATGTATTTTTCAAGACTTTCTTTCCTGCAGAATATTGTAAGTAATAAAGACACTACAACTAATATGGAAGAACAGAATGAAAGGCAAAGTGAGGAGACAAGTCAACTAAACGCCAATGCAACCGAAGCCACTGAAATACGTCCCCCTAAACGTAAGAAAACACAAGTGCCAGAAGAAAAACTAGCTGTTTTAATAGAAAAAAGCATCGAGTCCCGCCAAAATTTTCAGAACGAACTTCAAGAAAATAGTACTACTAAACAAGATGACGATGAACTATTTTGTTTGTCGTTATATAAAGAACTCAAAAAAGTACCAGAAAATAAGCGTTTAGCGACTAAAATCGACTTACTTCAAGTGATCCAAAAAGGACAAATCTTACAGCCCCCTGTTCGCTACAGTACTCAGCAGATCACACCTTCATATTGGCAAGGACAACAGTATACAAACCCGCAAGGATATTTTACTACATCTGGATCATCTCCTACTGTAATTCCGCCCACGTCACCATCACAATTTAGTTCTGGCTCTCAGTCGTCTACTGTTATAGAAAATATATATGCTGATTTTGAAGAACAAAATAAATCTTCTTCTTCTTCTTCTCTGTCGTTTCACTCTTGACAGAGCGGTCGTGGTCACGTCGAGGCC